>CM046432.1:51531663-51636663 GCA_025506505.1 Flaveria sonorensis | reverse complement strand
GGCGTGCTTCAAAGATGGTTGTATTCGAACATGCTGGGTCGCATGTTTAAACCCTTTTGCCCAATATGTCGGTTAAAACAATATTATTCGTGTTTCATATAAATCGTTCTTGCAACTTCAAAACTTTTTCGTGACTTTCGATGTGTTTTCTATCTTGCGTTTTGGTTTCCATAACCATACCTACTCAATTTCATATGCTTCTCTTCAAGTATTTAATCGCATCGATTGCATAACCGGTTCATAGCAACATTTTGACATAGGATACGAAGTTTGCAAACACGCCCTTAATCATACAGTCAAGCTGGAACGCGCGGGGTTAAAACTAGTTACCTTTAAAAAATAACGCTGTGTTTTATAAAGAAACTTTGCTCTAATATATGTATCTTCTATATGTTTTCTTAGTATAATAGTGTCTGGTTTTAAACATGCAACAATTGCTCTATTATATGTTATACAAATTTGTGCCGTAAATCTGTTATATATGATGGCACGAGGGATTGATAATTATAAGGATTGACAAAGAGAATGAGCTTGTTTGGGAATTTAATGAAGTTGACACAAAATAGTATTATGACAAAGAGAGAGAAATTCTTAAAATGTCACATTTCTCTAATATACTTTTTCTTTAAAAAAAAATGGACCTGGTTAATTTCCTTCAACCGATTACCTTGGTATGGATAAATTGAACCTGGATCTTTGTTTAGAACCTGGTATGAAGGTAATTAGTGATGCCTGATTATTTAAGCATGAAGCCTGATTGTTTTTGCATAAACGCGGTAATTATATGAAAAATATATCCAAATTGTTATCCTTTAAGGGAACATACCGGGTAAAATAGTGTACTCTATAATTACAAGTTGTGGGTTCAAATGTTACAGACTGTTTGTGTAGTGCTTTTTGGAATAGAATAGATATAGAGTAGAGTAGGGAATTTGTTTCCCAATTGTTTACAAGGAACCAAACCAGAGTGTATGTTTTCTTTTGAAATTGGTATATATTTAGAGGTACATATTTAGTATTCTATGATAGTATGGATTTCAAACATATTACAAAACAACAATAAGAAAACTCAGCGACAGAAATTTATTGTAGTATGGGTTGATGGTGCAAAGTGACAGGTCTAGTGGTAGTAAAAGGAAAGAAGATGCCTGGATATTGTTATGTTACGTAAAACTATAAATTAAGAAAGCTGAACAACACAGCTTCCAAATATAGACTCATGCTACATAAAACAACATCAAAGATACTCCGCCTCAGATTAAATACACAAGAAGTAACTTTAATAGAAGTTTCTAACAATAAATTTATATATGTTAAATATTCATTAGTCAGGATAAGTTTATAATAAAAATAGTATATAATCTAAAACGACTAACAAAAATTATTGGCCTAAGATTTGTCATTCTATAGTTTTTATATATGATAATATTTTAATAATTGTGTTAAATACGTCAGATAATTGTATCTAATACGTCAGATTATTATGTCAAATGTTTTTCATAATTTGTTATATGTATATATTATTATTTTTCACATTTTAGATATTTTACTGTTATTTTTGTTATTTTTTTAGATATCATATAAATATGTTTGTTATTTTATTATTGTGTTTTATAATTATAAGTAAACTATATAATTTAATCAATATATTTTCCAAAACTCGTCGTGTTCAGGGTAGTTCTATGCCTTCGGCCTTTTTATTCTCTGTTTCTTTTAAAACTATTCGGCAATTCTAGTCCATCTTATCAAACCTAAGAAAAAGTGATATTTAGTCTAAAAGTGATATTTAGTCTGTGTTTTTTTAAAACTGTTCGGCCTTTTTATTCTTTGTTTCTTTTAAAACTATTCGGCAATTCGTGGAGTTCATCATATTTTATCATCATGCAAGATAGAACATGCATAGACATCATTATACTTGAATATTCACAAGTAGGATGATAAAAGTTCTTTAATTAACCTACATTAATGCTATATATCTTTATAGCACATATAATATGGTTAAATTTAATGTAGGGTTATAGAAAAAGTGATATTTAGTCTAAAAATGTTAAGAATGATTTCGGGTTTGACATGTATATTCTATTGTTTTTTTAAAGGAGAGGGCACTTCGATTATGTGTAAATGCGTCATGTCATTGTGTCTAATACGTCAGATAATTGTGTTAATTATTTATCATCATTTGTTGTATGTATTTATTATTGTGTTTTATGTTTAAATCATTAAATGTTATTTTTGTTATTGTTTTATATATTACATAATTTTTTTATTTACTCATTGTGTTTTTTTACGTTAAAAGTACATAATTATGCTATTTCATAAATGTATTTTTCAAAACTCATAATTTTTAAAAAAACACAATAACAAGCATAAAATATGCAATATAAATATTTTGTCATTGATTTTTGTTTTATATAATGATGTGTTCTTTTATTATTGTTTTTAATATATAAGATAAGTTGGCTTTTATTTTATCATTGTACTTTACATATTAAAATTACACAAAAGTGTAATTTCATCACCATATCTTTTTAAAATTCATCATTTAAAAACACAACTGTATAAAGAAAAACACTATAACAAATTAAAGACATAATGAACCGCACTAAAGATAGATGAATAGAAATCATGAGTTGAAAATCATAATTTTTTTATCTTTTTTATATAAAAATACTATACTCAAGTTAAAAATAAAAAAAAAATTATTTTTATGGTGTTTGTTTGATATAAATAATATTTTATGTTAAAGTTATGAAAGTTTACAAAATGTGGGGGAATTTATAAAATCAACAAAACTAGTCATCCCCTCTTAACAAATTTTTTTTTTCTACAATTCGATCTAAATCATTTTTTAGAAGATTGATAGTTAAGAATTTTCATTATACTTTTTATATTTAAAACTCTCTTTATTTAAACCTCTAGCTAATTTCATATAAATCTTATATGATGATAAAAAAGAAAATTATTCAAACAATATTTGTCAATAGAATCTCCATAACATATGCAACATATATATAATTTATACGATAGAACAAATAAACAAATAAAAGGTAGGAAAACGAGAACTATGCTAAAAAAAACATAGAAAAGATACATTCATTAGATCGTAACAAAACAAGAACTCTTATCTTGATGATACCTTTTGTTCGATCTTCACAACAAATTAAAAAAAAACAAACAAAAGAAATGAAACAAATAAAAGGTGAAAGAAAAGCATAGACAACTTTGATTTAATTCTGACAAATTTCTGATCATCCATCCCTTTAAATCTTCATCAGAAGCTATGGAAGTACACTGTACTGATTGAATTGATTCCACACTTGAATCCCATTATTCCAGTTATTGTTCATGTTTCCACTTTCATAGTTTCCGGTGGTGTTGCCACCATCTTCTGCCGCTATCTCCGTCGTTTGATCCACATTCACCGGCTCAAAACTGCCTTCAATGAACCACTCAGTCTCCAAACCACCACCATCACCAGCAATGGTTGTCTGTGAGGGTTTTGGGATCTCTAGATTCTGAAAAAACATTGGTTGCAGTTTCTGACCATCACCACCACCAGCAGCAGCACCGCCATCACCGCCACCGCGGGCGCCTAAAATGGCTGCCAGTCTTTGTTGCTGCAGCCTCCAATGCAAATCTTGGTTGATGGAACTCAAGGACTCAATGGATGATGCAAGATTATTATTATTAGCAGTAGTTCCAATTTCTTGAAAACTTGCTAACCCTCCATGCAATTGATGATGATGATGATGATGTTTGATTATGGGGAAATTGAACCTTAATGAATCAAGATTCATGAAACCTTGAGGATTGATTGATGATGATGAAGGTGAGAAGTGGTTTAGCCCGTTGAGTTGAAAGTCCATTGCTGGTGGTGAAAGACCAGTGAATAAACTCAACCCTGATCCAGTATTATCCAAAGATGAGTCTTTTGTTAAAGAATCACCATTAAAGAACCTTGAGGAGCTTGATGATCTTGTCTTCTTCTTCCTGCAACCACCGCCGATCGGGACGTTGCGAAGGGCGCCACCTTTGGTCCAGTACCTTCTACATGTTTTGCAAAAGTGTCTAGGTTGGGTGAGGCTGTAGTTGTTGTAATAGCAGAACTTTGTGTTAGGTGAATCACATCTAGGGCAATTGAGGGTTTGTTCTGGTGGCTTCAAAGCAGATGTTTTTCGACCGCCACCGCCGCTAGTGT
This sequence comes from Flaveria sonorensis, assembly GCA_025506505.1. Taxonomy (NCBI): domain Eukaryota; kingdom Viridiplantae; phylum Streptophyta; class Magnoliopsida; order Asterales; family Asteraceae; genus Flaveria; species Flaveria sonorensis. Next base: position 51,632,465 of record CM046432.1, on the reverse strand, counting down.
CACCACCAGCAGATGTGTGGGATTCATCTTTGGTAGGTGTTATTGATGGTGGGTGTTGTGTAGAGACATGGTGAGAATGGGTTAAATTGAGAGGTAGGAAACCCTAATAGGAATTGAAGTGAGAGAAAGAGAAAGAAGAGAGAGAAGGAAAGAATGAGTTTCCTAAGGAAGAGGCAAAGTTATGAATTGAATGGTTTCATGTTTGAGATTGAAATTATGATAGAAGATGAAGATGTTGATGGGTTGATCTTGTGAACTTCATCAATTAAGGAGAAGAATGCTTCAATTTTATGCAAGATTTATAGGCTCTTTGGATTGATGTATCATGTTATATATAGCTACACAGAAAACACAAATAAATAAAACATAAATAAATAAAACATAAATAAATAAATAAATAACTCATATATACATAACAATATATATTGGCACACACATATATATAAAGGGTGAATATATATTAAATGATTTTTGAATAATTATAATGTAATAAACCATTAATTTACCGAGTCATAAAAATGAAACAACATATTAAATTGATTTACTTTTTATAAACATGATGTACTGATAAATCATTTTTACAATTTTAAAAGGCAACAATTTATAAATTAAACAAACTTGCCCAAAAAGTTATGAATTATTACCTCAATAAATAGCCTTTCTTTTTACCTTTTTATCATAACCTTATTCTATCCTAAGTTTCATTCCAGTCAAGACAATTGTTTTACTTTTCTTTCTTTATAATAAATCTCTTTCTATTATATATTATATTAGTTGTTTCACTTGGTCGATTTTGTCATTCAAATATAGTATACGCGTGAGGAAGAGAAACATGTATCTTGTGAGAATTGGTGACCTAAGCATAAGGGAGGAGGGAGTGGGTGAAGCACGGCACGAAACCTCCGACATGGCTGATTGATGCCGTGGGTGAACGCCACCTCGTCTTTTCTTGGTATGTGGCACGATAGAGGGTTAAGTGACTAGCCTCGTGAATGTAGTACTTCATCTCATTCGCACACAACTTGTACATTATACTATATACCTTATGTATTGTGTTAGGGATAAATATAACGGGCATTTTCATGCTTAAATAATAATTTGCGAAATGATTAAAAAAAGTTATATAACATTAATTACATGTAGGAGAGATAGTGCAAGTGAGGAGAGTGAGAGAAAAATGACTCTCTCTCCTCTAATTGAAGCTTTAAAATAACATGAAGTATACATATTTTTAAGATCATAATAATACACTTAAATGTTTCACATTGTTGTTTGGATATATTACGTATGATCACAATTGTTTTTCCCCCTTTCATCTATAAGTATGATAATATCTAATCGCCACACATATTATAACCATAGAAAACTTAAACATTTTTATAATTTTGATATATATAAAAGTATAATTTTATTTCACTTATACCATTAATTAAAATATACGTAATATGATGTAACTAAAGTAATTGGATTTTAGTTAAATTTTCAACATGAATAATGTTTTCACAAAAAACTGACAACAGAAAGTATGTCATTTTCTGGAGCCGAAGAAGGATTTGAGGTATGACACCATACATAAAGAAGAAAAGCGTGACTTATGCTTGTAACGAGGTTAGTGTTGTATACTTTTCCCTTCGAGCGGAAAGAAGCTTTCATTCTTATCTTGTCATCTACTTGTAGAAGTTAAAAACGTTCACAATGATTATTTAATTTACTAGTCACATTAATTAGATTAATTTCATTAAAAATGAGTACTTCAAGAAGCTAGAATCAAAGGAAAATACAAATATATTACATCTACACGGGATTGAAATTAATTAGTACTACTAATTTGATCATAAAACCATTTAACTTTAAATTTCTAAAATTTTTAGAAAAAATATAGCGCATTAACTAGTAATAGATGGATTAGTGGAAACACGCTATTTGTGGAATTCCATTGAACTCACTAATATTACGTATTTACGAATTATCTTGAGCTCATAACTCTACTTGTAATTAATTATCAACTTTAAATTTGTGAAGTGTTGAGTTTGTGCCTCATCCCATTATCTTATATATATATACTGTATAGATTATATATAGATTCCGATTTATGATTTACATATTAGTTTTTAAGATTCACGTTTGTAACTTAGTTTTGTTATTCATCATATTGATATGAAATTGTCATATTACATACTACATATATCACATGTTGATGACTTGTATTGTCCGCCGACCAATTTTTATAATTGGGATTAGAAAATGTAGATTCGGGAAATCTTACCGTCAATTTTTGTAGAGATTATTTGTATGTACATATAAAACAAAGTTACATTAGGATACATGAAATATAACAAATTACAAGATCTACACTAAGCTATTCATTTATCTAAGCTACAATATCTTCCTCAAGCAAAATGGCAGTGGTCAAATGAAGCATAGCACGAAAGTAGTCAACTGAGCCTAAAAAATACTTTTAGTGAAAATATCCATCACGTGAAGCTTGATAAAAACAAACTTAGTTTATAATTTTTGTGAAGAAACAAGTTCGCAAATAAAGTGAAAATCAAGATCAATATATTTTGCTCACTTATGGGAACCGATTAAATAGAGAGTTGTGGTTGTCACACAAAAGCGTAAGTTGATTTCCCGGAAAAAGCATGAAGTTCACGTAGCAAGTGTGTTATCCAGACAAATTTAAAAATAGTATTGGCCATGGTATGATATTGATTCACAACTAGAATGAAAAATAGTGGGTTGTTTCTTAGCACTCCATAAGACTAAATTACCACCAAAAAATATCAAATAACCGTACATATGTAGATAGCCTTGTCTCCAGACAAGGAGCTTAGTCATCGTAAGAGTAACCCATTATAGAACTGTTATGAGACCTCTTAAAATCAAGTCCAAAGGCAATAGTACCTTTGACATAATGTAAAAATATGTTAGACAAACTGGAAATAATTAATAGTAGGTGCTGCAGAAATTGACTCACCTAATTGACAGCAAGGAGGATCCGCCATGTAATCCTTGTTCAAGGTCAAATAGGAGAATAGATCACCAGTAAATGAGAAGGTCTCACGTGGAGCAAATGTTGTATGAATCAGTTTAGAACTAGATAATTTTAAAAATATACTGTCGTTAGTGTTGACTACTTCAACACCAAGAAAATAGTTTAGATTACCAATGTCATTTGATAGCAAACTCAATATGTTTGCAAGAAATAAAGGAACAAATGATGTCCTTTTGGTTTCTAATGAGAATTAGGTCATCCTCATAGAACAAAAGTTATATGTTCGATAAGTAACCTTTAAAGATGAATAATAAAGTGTTAGCTCGGTTATATGATACATCGTTTTGAATAATAAAAACACTAAGACGTTGAAAAACTAAGCACAAAAAGTTTATTTAAGATCGTACAACACCTTTTTTAGATGACACACACGTTAAGGAAATTGAGGATCATCAAACCTAGGAGGCTTCTCTAGTCTTCATTTAGACTATTTTAGTCAGATGACCATCTGGAAATACATTTTTACATCTAGTTAATAAAGTCTACATTGACTACTCACAATTAATAATAAAACGATACACACCATGAAGGATTTAACCACTGGACCAAAAACGTGTGAATAATCTAACCCGTAAACCCTTGGGCGAGGCAAGCTTTATGTCGATGAACGGTGCCACTAGAATTGAACTTTTGTACGAAAAACCCATTTGGATCCGATTACATTAATAATATATAGTCTAGGTACTAGAGTCCAAGTGTCATTTTGATGTAACATGGACATTTCATCATGCATGGCAAGCATCTATTGTAGATTTTTGAAAATTAATACGAAACCTTACAGATCATCTACCTTAAATAAAACAGAATTATAAAGAATGAGTATTAGGATGTGCCAGTTAGCCTGATAATGATGTTTAAACACTCGAATTTAACAGGAGTAATCCTTGGGTGAGCCAAAGTGGTATTAGGAGAAATATGAGATTATGCTAAGGCTAAGGAATTAATCTTAAGGTTTGAAGAGGCTATTGACTCGAAGAATGTTCCAAACCCTTGACATGGGCGGGCAGATCTGAGACCCGAGAGGATTTTGTTTTTTTTTGTGAATGGTAAAACATCGACACTTGTAGTAGTTTTTGCAACCTAATTGGGTGTAGCTCCTGTTGTTGGTGCGTGACTTTAAGGCAAATCAACCTATATGGAATAAGGTGATGTTTGAGAAGCATGAGGAGTAATGCTTTCAAAAATGATTGGCACCTATGCAGTTGTAAATGGTTTCGTGATATCCTCAAGAGAAAGGATACCAAGAGAGGTAATGATAAATCCTTGGAGGATAGAACACCAGCATATGGAAAACACGTCTCATCAAACTAGTCATGACTTGTAACATATATTCGAGAAGTACCAAGGTCAATGCAACATTAGGTTTTGTATTGAGATCTATAATTAGTAAACATGCATGAAGGACTTCATGGAAAATTTTATATGTTACATAGTCTAAAAGATAGGGATTAACTTAACAACATAAATTTGAAATTTACTATAACTCGATACCTAAGAGTAATAACTCAAATGGAGACTTGTCATCCAAGACTTTAATAGGTAATCTAGTTATGATGTAAGTGGTTGGGTTGAATACATCTACTTAATAAGTAGTTAGAACATGAGCATTAAATAGCATTGACAAACTTGTTTCATGCTTCCTTTTAACACATCTATTTTGTTAAGGAATGTTTACACATGAAAGGTGATGAAACGTACCTTTATCATCAAGGATTTTACAAAAATTCTTATTTACAAATTTAGTGCCACCGTCACTATGAAAGAATTCAGTTTTTAAAAAAACTTTGTTTGCACAAACTTCATAGAAATGGTCAACATAGAATAGAATCTAGATTTGGTTTTCTATGGATAGAATCAACTAAAACATGAGTAGCATCCAAATACACTACACAATTATGGTAACTAATTACATGGAAGGTCCCTCTAGTGAGGTCATATCTCAATTTTAGTCCTGAAGTCTTCGAAATTACACAGTTGGTCCATGATGTGTGTTGATGTATATATATATATATATATATATATATATATATGTATGTATATATATATATATGTATATATATATATATATATATATATATATATATATATGTATATATGAAAATTCACACAATTTTTTTAATTTAAAGAAACGATTATCACCTTTAGACTAACTACACACAGTAGGCAAGCACACATATCGTATAGTAGTATAGCTTGAACTAAGAATCGAGTATCGTTTTGTGGACATAATGACTCCTAATACTAAATCATCATCCCTATTTAACCAATCAATTGAGTTTGGATTTGTAAATATTGAATTAACTTAACCCATTAGCAAGGAAACTAACAAATCAAGGAAGTAAAGACAAAGATACACAATCAATAAAATACCACTTGGACTTTGATTCTACTTAGCATAGAATTAATATAACAAAATCGAGTTGAGACCATTTTTTACACATGATACCTGGAATTTGATTAAACCCCAGTCAAGAATATCTAGACATACAACTTTTGAAAAGCTAGAATGATAAACACATAACAAACACCTATGGTTATGTCATGATGAACTAATGATACAAGTATATCAGTGTTAAAGATAACTAAACTCCCGTTAGAGTTACCTAATTCTATAAATTTTTGGAAAGTTAACACAATAAACACATGACAACAACCTCAACTTGTGTGAGATAGACAAAACTATAACTTCCCTTCAACTCATGAGCTTCAAACCACTGTTACAAAATCGATTCATAACTAATGACAAGAGAGATTGATGATATACACTATTGTTTTCTCAAACATAAGCATAAGGATGCATATTTGCACAATTTTTCTAAACCTCTAGCATTCATTCACTATACCTAGTCAAATGTCACAATATTATACATAAAAGATGAAATCATGTGCATAAGTTTGTAAGAACATGAGGTTTTCCAACGTAACATGCTTACAACACCCACAAGGTTGGACATTTCATCAAACTATAATAAATACAGATAATCATTGAAGAATAATCAAGTTTTATCTTGACATTAACATAAACAACACCAAGAGTAATGTACAACTTGATAAATCATGCTAAGTTTCATCTAATCCAATTGATAATAAGAGTTTAACCCATAAGGCTTATAAAAAATAAACCCAAACTAAAGAATATGAAAGAACTCATAGTAGATCTAGAGGAATTCAAACTAACTTTAAGTGAAAATAGGGTGGATGATGTTAGATCCTTCTTGAAAGTGTGAAATCTTTAATCTTGACCATCAAATCTCCCAAATACTCTTGAGAAATGCTCAAAATCACCTATGGATTTGAGGGAGGATGATGTTATAAAAGAAATAAAAGTTATGTTGGAAATGAGATGTATTGGAGTTATAAATCCGTTTTTGCCCGAATATGGCCATATCGTTAGCGATATGACCATATTCAACTTTAGAAATGAGCTATTTAAAGTTTGATAGCTTATATGGCAATTCAACTTGGATATGGTCAAATTAGAAGCATCTTTCCTATTGAACTTCTTCAAATCTTGGGTTTTCTTTACAAAAATCACCGAGCTTCATGCGCCAACTACAAAATTGAAATAAAACACAAATAAGTGTCTAATTATGAATGTTGTAAAAAAATTACTTAAAATGTAAAGAAATACATATTGTAAACATGTAGAATTATTAACATACTAGTGAAAAGCTTTGCGTAAACCTAAGAGATCCCTTGCATGGATAGAGGTTATCTTTTTATGTTTACTTTTTTTAAAAATAACTAAATTACCTCTAAGATAAAATAAAATAAAAATAGGACCCACCCAGCACTAGTTATTTTCATATGGTTACTTCACTAATGGACACCATCACAACTGTCAACCACCACTATCGTTAATTACCACCACCCCACCTACAATAAATCTGTTTATGGATCTAAAAAAACAAATGAAACCAAACCTATTATAACGACTTCATCTTTACATTTTGATATTCCATGGAACAAATCCACCCCCACCAACCCCTTTATCTTTCAAATCTGATTTATTGACTAAATCTAAGTTGGTGGTGATGTGATAACATAGAGAGAGAAAGAAATATGGGTATTATATTGGGAAGCTAGTGAAAGTGTTCATGCTTTGTGATGTTCTAGAGACCAAGCAGCCGATGACAAGCAGTGCTGATGGTGGGTTATCGGGAAGATGAAGATGGAGTGAGGGGCAAAGATAGGGTTACTTCCTACCAATGTGAAGAAAGGTTAGGTGCCATTAGGTTGGTGGTGACTGGTGACGGTAATTGTGGAGTGTTCGCCATCACCGTTGGTGGTTATGGTGGATTGGTTGTAGATCAAGCACAAAATCTAAGAAAGGGGGTGCAAATTTCTCGAGGGGGTGTAGATTAGGGTTTGTTGGAAACAAATATGTTTTGATTAAAGTAGGCTATATTTATTTTATTTAACACTCAGAATAATTTGGTCATTTGACACCCAGTTATTAGAATGATATAACGTCCATCCATGCGATGGACCATTTGTATTACGTTCGTTCAAGTTTTAGACCAACTCTTAAAATTTTTAGACTTATGGACCGAAACTGAAATATGGCCTTACCCAAGGACCTTCTATGTAATTGATTTTAATAATTGTAATTATCTATAAAAGTAACAAGTGTAGGTCCCCATATATCATGCTAATTAAGTCAAAGAGATACAAAGAATGTTTAATCAAATGATAAATGATGTCACTTTCAAAGTTGACATGAAGAACACACAAGAGGTGGGTAAAACTGAAGACAGACAAACATCTAGACTTGTCTAGAAACTTAGTGTCGTAGGTAGCCCTAGTCTGTTATGCTAAAGTTTATATGATGCTTTAGAACCTAAAATGAAACTGCCACTTGATGCCCATCTTGAAGAGCATATAGTCCATTTTCACATTTTTCTCATGCTAGGATATTGGACCGGGCTAATTAGATTAACAGGATTCTTATGAAATATACATAATAGCTACAAAATCTATATTAGGTAATTGAGTCAAAGATCCTTAGACATGGTCTTCAGGTGGTACTAATCATTCAAAGAAGAAAAGACAAAAGTCAAACCATGAGTGTAAGAAAAGATCTTAATATGTTATTCATTGATCTTTGTTTCTTGATCAAGATAAAAGCACATTGTATGTAAAATTTTTAGTTATATAGATCAAGCAGAGAATACAAAGACTATAGTTATGATGTATGGTGGGACCTTGGATCGACCATTCGATCGCTTGACACGTTTTGTTTTCTCCTTTCTCCCACAGCTTGCATTGGGGCTCTTATGGAAAAAAAATTCTTGCTATTATTATCGTATCCAAAAAAATCTCATGCTCGAAGGAGCTGTTTGGTAGCACCTGAATCAACTTTTTAATAGTTCAGATGTCTGAATGGTTCATCACTTAATGGTTCAGACTGTTTGTTTCGCGAGCAAATGTCTGAATGATTCAGACATTTGCCTCTGAATGGTTAAGCATTATATTAATACTGAATGGTTAAGAGGTCTAATGCTGAATGGTTAAGACCTCTTATCTGAATTGATCAGATATTTGCCTTTGAATAGTTAAGCGATATATTAGCTCTTAATGGTTCAGACCTCTTAATGGTTCAACACTTAATGGTTCAGAACTCTTATTAGTTCAGCATTTAATCATTCAGAAATTGCCAAACAGCCCCTACTTAATCATTCAGAAAATGCCAAACAACCCCTAAGTTACTTTTAATGTTAGAGAGATATCAATGCAAGAGAAATAGTACGCGGTAATCATTCTAATATTTGTATTCAACACCCATGTTTAGGTTAGTAGGTTGTTTGTGTGGCTTCTTATAATATCATAACTCAACACCTATGTAGATTTATGCGAAATAATCCTTATCAAGATTACGACAAAGATATGAGGGTAATCACAACCAGGTTGGTAAGATGTTAAAGGGGTGATCACCATCCACCCATTGAGATGTTGAAAGGGTGGTTACTGAGTGAGAGGATATAAAGTGATCACTATTTTGCTTAGTGAGAAGTTAGAATTTGAATATAAACTCCTAGTGGATACCAAAAAGTGGATGAAGAAGAGTTCTAGTTAACATTTATCCGAACTACTATAGATCTCTGTTTTGATTAATCATTTATTTTAAACTTTAAAAACCATCCAAAAGCTTTTACAATAAATATTACATAAATAAGAAAATATTAAAAAAATAAAAAGTTGTCACTGAATACTAAATTAACTTATTTACGTAAGTTGCTTTAAATTTATCAACCCAAATAAAGAAATAACATTGATACTCCTTAGACTTGGATTATAATTCTAGTTGAGGTTTTTATTTGACCGAGTTTTTAATATTCATAATGTGAACTCTTACACTAGACTAGATACATGAAAACGTTAAGGAGTCTCAGTTTATGGCGTGGGTTAATCATAAATCTAGGCAAATAATTAAAAATATTGCAAGCTTATACTTGAGCCAAATAGTAATTAAAGGATTCAAAGAATCTGAAGGAAAAGAAAGATGAAGAAATTACCTCTCTATGGCCATTCAGAAAAATAAGGTGTACTCTTTGTTTCAATTCAAGGAACTCACATGAAGATCATGTTAGGTTAATATATAAATATGACAACTTTGGTGATCATTTATCAAACACAATAATGAGAACAAGACTTGAAAAGTGAGAACAAATTTTGGGGTTTTGATGTTCATTTAGTTTATTGATTTATTATTTCACCCGTAAATAAAGCTTTTGGAACTATTAGTTATTTGATAACTAATAATATACACGGGTGGAGATTGCATTGGGGAATCATCGAACAACTCTTAAATTAATTCGGTTGCATGGAAAGACATGGTTAAAGTCAAAGAGTTTGGTGGTTTAGGCCTTGCTTCACTGAAAGAATCAAACATCGGAATCAATTTATCAAAGACAATCAATGGTATTCTCGGTCGTAGCTCGAGCATTCTATTTTGGATTGATTATAGGATCAGCAATGACTCTTTGTCTCTGATGTTAACTGCCTTGTTCTCCCTTGAATCTTGAAAACTATTTTCGGTTGCCAATAAGATACAAAACCTTAATGGTGTAACCTTATTGTCCTTCCAATGGAAATAAAACCTTTCCTCCACGACCGAGCTAGCGAGTTACATCACCTCACAGTCCTATTAAAGTCTGGTCCTTTATCCATGAACAAGGATCGCTAGTCTGGGCTACTTGATTAGGATGGGTCTTTTTTAGTAAATAGAAATAAATTCCAGATTCAACTATTAAACTTGTCTTTCTCTTGAGTTTCATTTCTTATGAAATAATTAGGTTCCTCTTAAAATCAATTTTTGGCTTGGCGAGCTGAGGTTGATCAATCGCCTACCTTGATGTCTTTAGTAAAGAGAAACGTTGTTGTTCAATCCTCTTTATGCAGCTTCTATGGTGAACATTTTAAAGCAATTGAACATCGCCTAACATCTAGCAGTCTAGCTCAATCATGTCAGGATCATATTCTCTAATGGTGTGGTATCTCATCCACATTAATATTCGGAAATACATCTTCACATGTTCATTTGCGGCAAGGGCTAACTTAACCTAAACTCTCGCTCCGAAGTGAAAAAACATTCACTGTTATATGTCTTGGGATACTTTTGAGCTTAAATTATGATACTCCTCAAATTTAAAAAAAACCAAAATTATTACAAGATTAAAAGCCCAAATAACACTAAGATTAACTTGTATAAGGTATTTTTAAATTTTTTAGTCTTTTCACATTTGATTTTAAATTTAGGGTTTATAAAATTACATGCAGTTGTGCAAAGTGTATATATTTTTTACAAGAGGGATGAAATTAAACTTTATGTTAGGGCTTAGTTTGTAGTTTTAGTTGTTAATTGTTATTGTGTATTTGTTTACATTTTGTTTGTAGTAAATTACCATTTTGGTCCTTGTAGTTTGACGAAAATTACGGTTTCAATCTAATAGTTCATTTATTACACTTAATAGTTTTAAAGTTTGTTTTCAGTCCACACTACTAACATCGTTAAATATTTCTGTTAAATTGATATGAAATGATAAGTTTATCCCGCTATTAATAATACAAAATAATTTAAAAAAATAACCCACCCCATACTACCCAATCCACGCTCCCTCTCTCTCTTTAAACAAACGCCGCATCATTCTTTCTCTCTACTCGCTCTCTCAGCAAACCAAATGCCATCATCATTATCATAAAACCATCGTCTAATTAATATCTCTAAACTCCACCACCCACCACCATCCTCCACCACCCACTCACCACCACCATCCTCCACCACCCACTCACCACCATCATCGTTCATCTTTATTGCCCACCAACATCTTTTTCTCCCTCTTTCTTTCTCTTTCTTAAAAAAGCCTACTCTCTTCTCCTAGAACCACCGTTCTCACCTCCACTGCGCCTCTCCGATAGTGACTATCTCTGGTTTCTAATGCTATCTCTGGATCTAGAGCTTTGAGATCTTGGATCTTGGACCTTGGATCTGGTTAGATCGAAACCCCAAAATCAAAGGGTGAACGGTGGTGGTGGAATTCGACAGGAGGGACGGAGAGAGACGTGTTATGGTGTGGTCGGTGTTTTAAGGTTGTGGTGGTCACCGATGGTAGTGGTTATGGTGGAATATGACATAAGGGAGGGAGAGAGAGAGAGAGAGAGAGAGAGAGAGATGGATAAGGGTTGGTGTGGTCGGATTTGGTGATGGCCGACGGGTCTCAAGTGGTGGTGGTGGTGGATAATGGTTGTCGTTGTGGTCATTGGGAGGTGATTGTGTTGGAATCCTAAAAAAGAAAGAAAGTGTTTGTGTGTGTGTGTGAGACAGAGAGAGATAAAGTTAGGAGTGGGGGTAGGGATGGGAGGGAGGTTTATATTTAATCTAGGGACACAAAAGTCTTTTTACATTATTTAACGGAATAAACACTAACAGTGTTAATGGCTATGGTGAAATTGAAACCAACTTTGAAACTATTGGACCATTAGAGTAATAAATAAAATATTGGAATGTAATCGTAATTTTTGTCAAACCATAGGGACTAAAATAGTAATTTACTCCTTTGTTTGTTATAAAATTAGGGATTCGAAACTTAGAAGATGAACAAGTGCTTAGGGACGGGGTCGCTCACACCCCATGAACTTTTTTTCTAATGGTATATACACGATCTAATCCCAATCAACCCTCGTAAAATGTTAACACCAACCCCCACAAAAATATGAGACCAATCCTGAAAAAAAAAATTATACGACCCTTAAGAAATTTTAAGACCAACCCAATTATTATCAAACGACCTCATAAAATAAGTAACAAATATAAAACTATTAGTTAGATAACTAAGTCATTTATCTTATTAGCTGATTATTTGATAGATTAATTATAAGATAATGAGTAGTAGATTATTGATTACTGGATTACTAATTAAGAACCCTTGTTTATAGTTTAGTTATTTTTATAACAATTTTATATATTAACAATTATATATATAAATATATTTTTTAATATATAAAGTATAAATTATATAAAAAAGTTCATTTCAAAGGCTCGATACGTGAAGCTCCGATTCAAACTCGTATATTAAATGCTAAATAGTATAAGCTCGAGCTCGAGCTTTATTAAGCTCGATTCGATTCGAGATTTTGACGAGCCGATCTTGAGTAACTCACAACTTCACTTGTCTCATTTACACCCCTACACTGAATGTTATTTTTTTAATTGGATTTTTTTGTGTTTTTGTTGTCTGATCCAGCCTGACTCGAATTAGACCGTATCAAAAATATTTAATAATTAGCGATAAAGAACCGACCTTTAAAACTTTTCGATCCACCTTAAAACTTTTCGATCCCCATGTATAAATTTTCTAGTACGTTATTGAAAATGAAAAGTCATTCTAAATTAGGTATTATTGGCAAAAAAGTTTTTTCATTATTGAATTAATGTACCACAAAGATTTTTTTTCATTATTAGAAATAAATGTACTTCAAAATTCTTTTTTAGAATACCTTTAACTTTTCAGACCAGATCTGCCACTAATTTGCAGCACCAAAAAGAAAAAAGGTGGTGCTCTCAACAGTTCTAACAACATTGTGGTGTTTGTGGAAGGCATATAACAATCTTCTCTTCAACCACAAAGAGGTCTCTCTAGCTCTCTTAATTGAAAAAAATCAAAGTGATGGTGCTTCTATGGGTGAAAAATCATTCAAATTTATATTTAAATTTCTTGGAGGTAATGGTGTAATTTCGATCTTAGTAATACGGTGGCTTAAGTTCAATGTTTATTTCCTCATTTGTTATTGTAGATGTATTGTTGCTGAATCCTTTTTAGCTAATTAATATAAGTTTTTTTGGTTGGTCATTCAAATAAAAAATAAAGTAAATTACCATTTGCATCCCTGACGTTTTTCTATTTTAACCACTTGTATCCTTGCAGTTTCAAAGTCTCGATTTGCGCCCTAAAGTTTCATTTTTGTCTCCATTTGAATCCAAATAACTAACACCGTTAACTTTACTGTTAAGTCTTTTGTGGAAAGACTAAACTGCCCCTGAGAATAAAAAAATAAAAAAAATATGGGACTTACACATATTATCACATTCACCATCATAAACATTAAACATTATTTCTCTCTTTATCAAACATAAACACATAAACCCACCCCACCCTCTCTCTCTTTATCACACAACGACCGCCACCTCTACCTCCACCTCCACGACCACAACCACTACCACCACCACCACCACCACCGTCACTCACCATGTAACAACCCACCACCATCGCTGTTCACCACCATCGTTTTCCCCATCCTGCTCATGTTCAAACCCCTTTCTCCCCCTTCAAATTCTCCCCAAAATCCCTTAAATTCACATGTGTAATCGATCAAAATTTCAAGTAAGATGTCGATGAGAAGCTGGGGAGTTTGTTGGGTGTGGAAGGAGAGTTCACTCCAACGTCGATTGTGCTATTGAATTCATCAGAGAAGAGGGAGAGGGTGGCAACAGTGAAGGACGAAGGTGGTGGCGGTGGTGGTGTGTTGCAGAAGTCAACATAAGTAAACTTATGTAAGCAACAGTGGTGGTGATGGGCAGTTGTGGTAGTGATGGGTGGTGTAGGTTGACCTGATGGGTTTCTATGTTGGTGGTGAGGGGTCTACGATGGTGATAAGGATGCTATGGTGGTGGGTTGCTACGGTGGTGGTACTGGGCGGTGTTGGTGATGTGGGTTGGCCTGATGGTTGTGAGGGGCGGTAGTGGAGGTGTGTGTTGATCTGATGGTTTGCTACAGTGGTGGTTAGGGGGTGGTTGTGGTGGTGATAGGTGGTGGTGTTTATGGTGGTGGTGATGGAGAGATGAGAGAGAGAGAGAGAGAGAGTGTGTATGTGTGTGTTTATGTATGTATTTTTGTTTGAGAGAGAGAGAGAGAGAGAGAGATTTTATGTGGGTCAAAGGAGACGGAGAAGATGATGTGGGTGGTCCCACAAATTTTTTTATTCTTACGGGTAATTTAGTCTTTTTCATCAAGAGTTAACTAAAAAATTTAACGAATGATAATTTAATGATTAAAATGGGAAAACGTCAGGGATGCAAATGGTAATTTACTCTAAAAATAATATACATGGATTTTTAATAATTTATTGGTAAGTATAAGTTTTCCAATCAAAGTGTCTAATGATATCAAGGTGTGTTGGATGATATTTATCCTTGAGAGGTTGGGATGTTCAAATCCTGTTGTGAACAAGTTGCCTCGACCGTGATTACCAGACCACAACAATAGAAAATAGGTCAATTAAACACCCGTTTGACATGCAGTCGTGCTAGCACGACTAGCCCTGGTGGGGTTTGTCAAACCCAGTAGATCTACTCAGAATAACTTCGCTAAATAACATACATTAACGGTTCAAAAGTGAGGACTTAAATTGGTACAACACTAATAAACATGCGATAATTACAGTAATACTGATCTAATAAATGGACATTCAAAATGAACATGTTTCTTTTCCCCAAAAGAGTATATGTAAAGCGGGTCCGTAACCTCACCTTAAATGCACAACAACAAGGTTGTAAGGTTATATTATAAGGCTGATGTAACCAAAGAAACCAAAACAACCAAGGAGCTTCCTGCATGCATGCACTAATGTACAAGGTAGAAGTTACTTAGGAAGTTTTACACACTTCACAGAAATTATTCTAAGTGTAAAATCTTTCGAAGCCAAAGTCCAAATCTTCCGAAGCCAAAGATGAAGTCTTCCTAAGCTTCAAAGACAAAGTCTTCCGAAGCCAATGAAGAGAAGACTGATTTCTTCCAAAGACAGAGAGGACATGCTTTCTCTGATTTACTTTTTCATAAAGCTAACTTACTTTTTGCTGCAACTCTGAAGACTCACCAACTTACATGAGTTGGTGAAAAGGTCCATGCTTTAGTAAACTATAGATTATGGTCTTGAGTCTGTAACTTCCTACTACGTACCTTTTATCGTTTTATAATATATTAGGATGTGAGTTATGGCATGTCATAGTCACTAGTCAAAAGGAAATCTGCCTTTTGACTTTACATTGATCTTGTTGTCTACATTAGTGTTTCCAACTGGCCTTCAAAGTATGGACGGCTGTAGGAAGTAGTATAAAGTATCTCAGGTTCTTGTATTTCTTTTATGCTTTCTAATACTTGTAAAAGAACTTGAGAGCAATATACAGCATCCTTGAAAACCATATTAGTCTGTTCTTGTTCTTAGTTCTCTCTCATTTACTTGTGCTCTTAGTATCATTTACATAAGCCTGGTTCCCCACTTGATCTGTTAAGTGTTCTAACACTCTCCTCATCGTGAGACTGATTGTATTGACCACCCGTTAACCAGTCCTGCAATTGGTATCAGAGCTTTCCAGTCTCTTGATTGTAAGATCTTACCATCTTAAATCCCTTCAGTTTCACAAAACGCTTAACAACTCAAATGGCAGCTATCACAAAGGCTGATATGGAAACTGGTACTATGATAAAGTCTCCACTGATCACTTCTGATGACTTTAGTAGTTGGTGCCAAAGAATGGAAGGCTTCATCAAGTCTCAAGACTTCAGGATGTAGGGATTTGTTGTCTATGGACCTCATGTATCATCCACCTCTTCAGCTGCTACTGGTGGTGGTATGATACCAAAGGAAGTGGCTGATTATTCGGATGAAGACTAGAAGAAGATAGACATAGATCAGAAGGCCATGACCGCCCTCCAAACTGCTCTTTCGAACTCTATCTACAGAGGCTTCAAGAAGTGCAACACTGCCAAGCAACTATGGGATGCACTGAAGCTTATGTATGAGGGGTCAAATGAAGCAAAAGAGAACAAGATAGACCTCTTAAAGCAGCAGTTTGAGAATTTCACCTTCAAGATAGGTGAAACCATGACTCAACAATACTTCATATGTTAAGATTGTGGATACTCTAATGGATGTTGGGGTAACTCTTGAGAACTGGGACATTGTGAGGAAGTTCATGTCCTCTCTTCCCAGACAATGGACACACTACTGTGTGGTCATTAAGAGGACTGAGAACCTTAAGACCCTTACTCTCACTGAGTTGTATGGCATCCTTAGTGGCTACCAGATGGAGATGAACATGCAAAATTCATCTGGTAACTCTAACAATCAGCAGAGTTCAACCCTTCATGTGGTGGAAAGGGATTGCAGAGAACCACAACATATCATCTGCTACCCTGACAACTCATAAAAGGGTCCTTTCATCACCTTCCCGGAGACACCAAGAGAAAGCTACACTCAAGGAAGCCCATTCCAAGAGACAAGCTCTTCACAAGCCTTTGTGTCTACTGATGAAAGCACATGCAACTTTCTCTTCACCCTTGAAGACCTGGACTGTATCCATCCAGATGATCTGGAGTACATGGAAATAGTCCAGCAGATGGCTCTTCTCACTCACAAGGCCAAGAAGTTCTACAAGAGGACAGGGAGGAAGTTTCCTAGCAATGCAACCAGTGGAAAGTTTGGGCTGGACAAAAGCAAAGTGAAGTGTTACAACTGTAATCAATGGGACACTTTGCTAGAGAGTGCAAGGCACCAAGAACAAGTTTTCGCCAAACCCAAACCAGACCAAACTACACTGATGGAGCTCCCCAGAATGAGAAGCCCAAGCAGCAAGCTACAGTTGCTATTAAAGAATGAGGCTTTGACTGGAGCTTTTAGGTTGAGGATGCATCTCCAAACCAAGCACTGGTGGCAGATAATGAAAAAGCCAAGGTATTGGAACATCTTTGTACACTTGAATGTATTGCTAAAGTTAACAGATATAGGTCCTATAACTTAGAGATGAGAACTGATCTTGAGTCCTTAAACATTTTAAAAGGTGATTTCAAAAGAGCTGAAAATGATATTCCTTAACTTTTGAAAAATTTCAAAACATATTTTCTTTCAGAAGATTTCAAATTTCCTTCGGAAGAAAATTTTGTCTTCGGAAGATTTCAGGTTGCCTTTGGAAGAAAATTATGTCTTCAAGTCAAATAACTACTTATAAGAAATTTACCTTTAGAAGAAATTCTGAAATATTTTCCAAAGCTTAAATATGCTTCTAAGTACTTATATGTAATGGATTTTCTTCCGAAATCAAATTTTGTTGCTTCGGAAAAACATTGACTTTGGAAGATTGAAGTTGCCTTCGGAAGAAAATTTTGTCTTCGAAAGATTTCAAATTTCTTCGGAGGAACATTATGTCTTCAAGGACAAATAACTACTTATAAGAAATTTACCTACATTGAAATTGAGTAGCTTCTGAGATATCTGCTGAAGCTTAAAATGCTTTTAGTACTTGCATGTATTGAAGGACCAATTTCTTCCAAAGCAATTAAGTCTTAGAAGATTTAAAGAAAACCATTTCAACTCTTAAGCATGGACTGCCACTACAGGACTCAGATAAAAGATCTCATCACTAAGTTAACTGAATGCCAGGCTGAGCTTGTGATCAGCAAAGCCAGCGCAGAAAACGTTTTCTTGAAGAAGAGACCTTCAAGAACATGATATCCTCATCCTTGCATGCAAAAGTTTGTTATCATAATAATCAGGGACTGGGATCTACTGAGATAGCTAGCTCCTCCACACACTCTATTGTCTGTAAGATCTCCAAGTGTGGAACTTGTGAATGAGCTTCATAGACCCCATTGATTAAAAGGATGAGGAGAAGATAGTGAAGAATGATCTGAGAGGAGTGAAAAGATAATCCTACAAAGGGTCACTATTCTTCTGAGAGAGGAAAGAATCTGATATGACCAAGTCTAAGAGGAAGAATTTGATCAGAAAAAGCGAAAGAAAGTCAAAGAAGGCTCAAGATCAAGGCCCCTTTCAAGTCTAAGCAGAAAAAGTGTTTATCTCTGTCAGGATTTTGAAGTGGGAAGGCTGCAGACTTAACTATGACTCTAGTACCAGGAGTTCTAGTTCATGTCCAACTCTTCCCAAAGAGAAGAAAGCTAATCAGCTGTGTACCACTGCTACATAGCCTGAACCATCCAGTTCCAAGAGCAAGCCTCACCCTAAGAAGCTTGCTGCATCATCTATGAAGATAAAGATGGAGGTGAAAAGTGATCAAGTTTAGTCTTTCTCTTAAATGAAGACTTTCAGAAGGAAGCAAATGGATTGCATCATGTGTGGTACTACTTCTCATCTTGCTAAGGATTGCTTTACAATCCTAAAAGTACTGTCCATATGATCAAAAAGAAAAACTTCTGAGAAGAAGAAAGGAAAAATAGCTTCGGAAGGAAAATCTTTTCCTTTCGGAAGCTCCAAGAACACAAGTGAAAACTTGCCTTCGGAAGAAAAATTGGTCTTGAAAGAAATGAATGCTTCCGAAGTACTGACGCTTGTTGTAGTGAAAACAAGATCTTCCAAAGGTTAAGTCTGTAAAACTTTTAAAGTTGTCAAAACTTTCGAAGCATTGAAGGTCAAATCTAATCTTCCAAAGATGGTGTGGAAGATGAAGAAAGACCAAGTGATTAAAAGTTCTTCATCAACAACAGCTAATGATACTCAAATCTTGAACATAGGATCACTTACTGTTATATTGTCTTCAAATCACTTTTCAAGGGGTCAAGTTCAGGTATTCATAATTTGTCTATACTAATTTAGTTGCAAACTTAGACTCCTTAGAATATTACATGTTCCCTAGATATGTCCAGCACATTCTCAACTGTGAACTGGGCTCACAGTTAAAGGGAAGAGGTAATGTTCTAAAATTAGGACAGATGAAGCCCGACATCTTAAAGACTATAAGGAAGCCAACTGCTGGCTTCTCAGGGGTAGAAACAACCCTTGTCCTAAAAATGTTAGAGCTCATTGCTCAAGGTGACAACCTAGTAGCACCAGCTAGGTTGACCCACACCTTCTACTTTCCAACCACATACAGCCAAAAATAACCATCACCTATCAAAGAAAATCCAAATGAACCCCTGCACATGCTACTCAGTTTGTGCGGCCCTATATCATCACCCATACAGGAGGGTAGTGGACACTGGAGCTCCTACTTCTCATGAGAGCAAACCACTCCATCTCACAAATAATCATTGCTAAGCTTCCTCATGCTCAGCTGATGAGCTAACAACCCCCAGTCTGTAAGCTTTCACTAGAGTCTCAAAACTCTAGTAAACATCCTTCAGGGACAGTTACCATCCCCAGCCTCTTGATCTAACCAACCAAATCCCAAACCTTGAATTCTATGATGATGAAGACATGGGCTTCAGTGGTATCATGAGTCTCTCTTCTCCACCCCTGCTCAAGGAGAGATAGTACTCATGTTTCTCCCATGTCTAGCCCACATCATCCACCTACACTAAGGTTGATCTCTCTAAATCTGTTCAGGAGTCCATATGGAAGAGGCTTCACACTTTAGAAGTGATTATATCATTAAGACCTCAACCATAGCAACCCAGCCCATTGACACTTCACCTGAAGCTGTCATGGTGCAGGGAAATCCAACAGCCAAGAACAAAGTGCTGGTGATGAGGAAGAAGACCTTGGTCCTATTATCTCATCCCCTCGTGATTCTTCTGATGAAGATGAGGGGAGTATGCAAAAACTGAAAAAAACATGCACCTATAGTTTCAAAGATAAGTCACCTAGAATCTCGGGTGACTGTCTTACAAAGGAGGATCAATGACCAGCAACTTGAGATCACCCGATCTCAAGGGAAAGTTAGCTGAGAGACCACTCAGGAGAACTCAACCAGGTCCACAAGAACCTACGGATGTGACAGACCCAACCCCAAGCTCACTTATGCAAGAAGATGATGCTACTAAAAAGGGGGAGAAAGTCCAAACCACCAGAACCTAGGAGTTCTTCACAGAGTATGAACTTTGAGGATTCACCACCCTCACTTGCAATGGTCCATACTTAGTAACCTCCTCAAGTTCAGGGAACTCAACAATTTGTTTGAAGGATTCCAGGAGTTCTTCACAGAGTATGAATTTGAGGATAGACCCTGGTACTTGCAGGGACCATCTTAGTAACCTCCTCAAGTTCATATTGATATGGACTCACTCATACCAAGTTTGTTTGAAGAGGGTATTCCAAGGGCTATGTCATCCCCATCTCATCACTCTGAGAACCTAATCATGAGATGGAGTATGATGGTGATAGAAGAGCCCTGGTACTATAGATTTCAGGGACAGCAAGAGGTCTTCAAGTTTTATGTCATTGGTCAACTGGATGGTGAGGTGGACCCTAAGATTAGCTTTGAATGGGAAACCTTGACTGAAGGCCAGTGATAGAACCTGTGAACCTTGTCATAGGAACTACTTCAACATCCTCTATCCTCAGTGAGGCACCAGCTAGTGAAGATGCTTCACAACCTCTCTCTGGCCAGAGTTTGACTGCTAAATCAAGCAATAAAGGCCAAAACTCTCTCCACCCTGAGTCACCAAGGCCTATGAGTGACAAAGGGAAAAGGTAACTGACTTCTGAGGAGATTGAGGAGGTGAAAAGAGAGAGGAAGAGGAAGCTAAGGGGAGAAAGTTCAAGAGAGTCTCCAGGCTTCATGGAAGCTACCATCAGGGCTGCCCCCAGGCTAAATACTCCGGATGATAAGTTGAGGGAAGCAAGGATAACCTACTTGGGGACCAAAAACTACAATGTAGATGAACTACTCTCTCTCCCCTAGATGAACTAAATGAACTGGCTGACAAGGAATTGTCTAAAGAGAGGAAAGAGGCAGAGGATGCAGCATTGCTCCTAAAAAACATGGCTGACAAGAAAATTTCTGATCCACAGCAGGGTCCTTTCCCTTTCCTTCTGAACATGTGTGAGAGAAGAGAACCAATGAGAGAGACACAGTAGAACAACCTGGTGCTGAAGACCAGTCCCTTAGTTAAAGACTTCAAAGAGGAGGAAAAGGATGGCATAAAGATATTCCCAAGAAGATTCAAAGGCATCCCCTCTAACTCAGGAAGAGTCAGCACCTGAAGTAGTGCATGAAAAGGCTGCTACCAACTCCAACTAAAGTAGAGCCTCTTGCAACCGGAAGATCCATCTTGTCCTGGACCTTTACCGGTAATCCAGATAGATGGTATGTCATCAGAGATCAAGGAGGTCAAGATGTCTATTTCTAGCAGGACATGTTTGATCTTCCTCTGCATGATCTCTATGACATGACAAGGTATTATGAGAGCCTGAGGGATCCTGAACAGATGATGAAGAAGGTATGGTCTTGATCCTAATAAGGATTGTCAACATCAAAATAACTTTCTGTTTTGGTAGCATCATCCTAGGGGGAGTTTGTAAGGTTATATATAAGGCTGATGCACCAAAAACCAAAACAACCAAGGAGTTCCTGCTGCATGCACTGATTACAAGGTAGAAGTTACTCGGAAGTTTCACTCTTCACAGAAATTATTCTAAGTGTAAATCATCGAAGCCAAAGTTCTCCGAAGCCAAAGATGAAGTCTTCCGAAGCTTCAAAGACAAAGTCTTCCGAAGCCAATGAAAAGACGCTATTTCTTCTGAAGAAGAGAGACATGCTTTCTGATCTACTTTTCATAAAGCTGACTTTCTTTCTGCTACAACTCTAAAGACTCACCACTTGCATGAGTTGGTGAAAAGGTCCTGCTTTAGTAAACTGTAGATTATGGTCTTGAGTCTATAACTTCCTGCATACCTTTTATCCTTTTATAATAATAGGATGTGAGCTATGGTAGTCATAGTCACTAGTCAAAAGGCAATCTGCCTTTGATTTACATTGATCTATTATCTAGATTAGTGTTTCTAGTGGCTTCAAAGTATGGAGGCTGTAGGATGTAGTATAAAGTATCTCAGGTTCTTGTATTTCTTTTATGCTTTATACCACTTGTAAAGAACTTGAGAGCATATACAGCATCCTTGAAAACCATATAGTCTGTTCTTCTTAGTTCTATCTCATACTTTGTTCTTAGTATCATTTATATAAACCTGGTTCTCCACTTGATCTGTTAAGTGTCTAACACTTTGCTCATCGTGGGACTGCTTGCATTGACCACCCTTTAACCGGTCCTGCAAAGGTAAATGCAACACAAGCGATAAGTTTCGAATAACCTGATTGCACATTTAATGTTTAATTAATATAAAATATTAATACTGAATTATACTGTATCGCGTTCCCGACAACACAAGCAAACACAATCATATACCATCACATATATTGTATATATTACATACCACATGTAATTACCTATTGTGAGTAACCACAACATAATACTTATATGAGACACTTTATATTATAATTTACATACACACCACATGTATGAATTCATACACTATACATATCATGCATATTTACTTGCACTCATATATATTTAACCTCATGCATTGCCATCATCACTCTTATGAACACACAATACACACACACACAAACACACACACACACACATCCATAAGCACATACACAAGCATATGCAATCAAGAACACCAACCCAAGCAAATCCAACCCAACCAAGGCATAGCCCCAAGCACACCCATGCACGCCTAACCCTATTTACCCATACATATACCACCACCTCAGCCAAAACCCTCGGCCAAAACCAACTACCAACCCAAACCTTAACAACATATGAACATAATGAGCACATATAATCCGAAGCATTATACACCATTATAATACATACTCATACAATTAATAAGACCTAACGATATACATATATACATAACCTGTCGGTACCCCCAATCTACCTCATGCTTCACCCCCGGAACACACACACACACAATGATGACAACACAACCATGATCACCCCATACTTAGCCTAGTTTAACAATCCAAACCCGCACATGCTCCATATTCATGCAACATGCTAACGCATTACTCCACAACCCACAACAAATACACGCCAGAACACAAACACACGATGAATACCCACACATTACAATCCCAACTGAAGCCCAAGAACTATGAAACAAAAACCGGGAACGGAGCCGTAGAAATTGAAACTACTAACGAGAAGAGGAACGATACCGAGAGTTTCGCTGGGAAGATAAGAACCCGAGCAAGGGAACACACAATTGCAGGAGGGGGAATCGTCACCGGAAAGGGCTACCGGAGGTGGGGGTAACTGCCAAGAACAAGGTGTTGTCGAGATGAGCGTTGCGGAGGTCGTGTAGGGTTTGGCGAGGATGGGGACAGGTGAGGGTTGGGTAGTTTTTTTTTATATAAAATCAAGTTTGGGTAAATGTCATTAAGGTCCCTCAATTCCACGAAGTTTGCAAAGTTTACATTTCATGATTTTAATTTGTTTTGGTTAGTTTAGAGTTAAGTAATAATAATAATAATAATAATACTAAATATTTTTATTTATTAAAATGAGATTTATTAAATACAAGATGACGGAGAGTAATTAGATCATGTGAATGATGATAACCTAAAAACGCGGGGTGTCAAATCATCCCCATGTTAAAGGAATTTTTGTCTCGAAAATTAGAACACCAGGATCAATAACGTCATGAGGTTCAACGATCAGAAATATGCATAGGATAGGGTTTCTGAGAATTTCTAAAACAACCTAAGAGAAAGAATGATAAGGTTTCGTGAGAGGTGCAACATCATCCCCTTGTTGAAGGGAATTTCGCCTCAAAATTTTTAAGGAAAGATATCTTATGAATGGATACCTTAAAAAGTGGATGCCTGATCGTTGAACAATTGCGGGTACTTCTTTTTCATTTGATCTTTACGTTCCCAGGTAAACCTAATGGTTTCTAATATCCACCTTGACTTTTGAACAGGTCAAACAATTTGACACGTAGTTGGTAATTTCAGCTTTCATGTTGGGCCACCAGTAAATGACCTTCAAATCCTAATACATCTTGACAGATCCAGGATGTATCGAGTAACATGATTTATGTGCTTTATCCATTACCAATTCCATGAGATTCTCGAAACAATGGAATCCATACCCTCTCTTCATAGTAACGGAGACCATCTGATTTCTCCTGAAACTATTTCTCAGCCCCTTTGAGAGATTTTGATTTGATGTTCTATGTTTGCAATGCCTCAACCTGATAATTCTTAATCTGTAATGGTAGATCTGAATGAAGGTTAACTATAATGCATGGACATGACTAGGTTTCAGGGTTTCCTTCCTGCTAAGGGCATCGACTACCACATTAGCCTTTCCTGGATGATACTTAGGGGTACAATCGTAATCATCAAGTAGTTCCAACCATCGTCGCTGTCTCATGTTCAAATCCTTCTGTTCAAATCCTTTTTTCCATATAAATAATGCCTTTAGATCTTGAGTGCAAATACTACAGCTCCCAACTCCAAATCATAACTTGTATAAATCTTCTCATGTACCTTAAGCTTCTTGATGCATAAGCTATCATTTTCTCGCGTTACATCAATACGCAACCCAAACCTTGGATTTGTGACCCCCGATATCTATCCATATTTGTAACTCGGTCTATTTTTTTCATTTATTGTTTTATAAATTAAAACATTTGAAATTCTATGCTATATTATTTTTTTTATCATATATACTATTATTCATTATACATGGTATACATAACATTCTATAATAGCTACTTTTGTTAGTATGAGTAATCTTTGTTTTATAACTTTATTAGTACAATGATTTGATTATGGTAAATGAAAGCCAAAATTAGTAATATCCTAAAGTTATTATATATTATAAAACTTCTAGATTTCATTTTATTATTAAAGTTTGTAACTTTTTATAAAAGTACACATGTGTTATTGAATAATAAAGCTAAACTTTTATAGACTCACATCCTTAATTTTATAGAAAGTCTTAGTCATAATATTTTTTTATAAAAGTTTATAATTATTATACTTTTATAAAAATAAATACTAAATATTTTAAAGTCTTTAGAATCCTCCAAACAAAAATCTCTAATTTTACAACTTTAATACAAACATTTTATAAAAATTAGTTTTATAAACATCCTATCATTTTTATAAAATTTGAAAGACTAAAACTCCCTCTCCTTTGAATCATTTATAACCCAAACATAACCCCCCAAATTTTAATTGTGCTCTTTAAACTTCCTTATTCATAACCCCCATTTTCACACCTATAAATACTAACATTTGTCTCATTATTTTCTTGCACCAACTCTACTTCTCAACTTACAAAGAGTTCTTCTTCACCCTCTATATAATCATAGTAAACTTTCCTCCAACCCTCCATTGAATCCTTTTGAAGTTTTAAATCCATTCTTCGTTGTTAAGGTAGCAACCGTACTCATACTTTTAGTGTTGTTATTATTCTTTTGATTTTCAAAAAAATTATAAGCAATTTTATAATCAAACTTCTCATGTTTTTATTCAATTAAAACCCTCCTATTATCAAAAATATTCCCAACAAATTTATCTAATTATCTTTCTAACACGACTTCTAATTCTATCGGTCGAATCTGTAACAGTCTCTACAAAGTAAGTGCGCATATTTGCACCTTCTGCTTTGTATTGTTATTTTGATTAGTTTCTGATCCGAATTTCAAAAACCTTTTTGAATGAAAGTTGTTCCTAACATCCTAAAATAGTAGACCGGAGAGTTTTAGAATTTTTACTTAAAGTTTGATATTTTTAATTATCATATGAAACTGTAAAAATAGATCTGTCCAAATTTGTTTTTATCTTGCAACAATCTTTCTTTTCCTTTGCTTTTGATCATTTTATTTCTATGGTTAATACTTATAATCATAACCTTAAATATAAGTTCTAATACATATAATTATGCTAATTTAGGGCTTCACCATTTCTATTAACCAAGTCATAAGCCTAACTCATACTCAAGAACTCAATGTGAGTATTAATAGAACATTTTCCTTTTATGTTTTTGGATGTGACATGTATACGTATTCAATTCTAAATATTTCTTGCAAATCATATGATTCAATTAAGATTGTGTGCATTTTATGCTTTTGTGATAAACTTGTTGGATTAATCTTTCATGTGGTGATCTATCTTGCTTACTTACTTGCTAGCATATGATCATTAACTTTCTAAAGCCTAAGGTGGCGATGATAGCACTATTGGTTTGACACCCGCCCAAACGGGCTGTTCTAGACGGCTTGTGGGTATCAAAAATGATATTCTTAGTCTGACCCTTGGGTTTGGGACACTTGTCAACAAATGTTGATCAATACATTTGGTTTAGTCGTACTTCTTTGCATTCATACTTTGACTTGAATCGTGTTTTAAAACTAGTATATGTAACAAAACCTTTGTCTACTCCAACTTTCTAGTTGACCTTTATTTTATACAGGTTACAGGAAATGCCGCTTGAGATGCCTACAAGTTATATGGACTTAGCTAATAAATCAAATTTTATTCTACGTTATGTTTGTTTGAACAATTTAGGGTTTCTTTGTAATACTTATGTGTGACAACCCACCCGAAACTCACCCGATTTCTTTGTGCCAATGCAGTAGACCAGTGATGTAACACAACCATGTAACGTAATTTTGGGGACGAAAATTCTTTCACATGGGGATATGTGACATCCGGTAATTTCCGTTACCAAACTCGTTAGTTCCATAGGTCTGGCATACACTGTGTCGTGAGCACACATAGTTGTCGTTGACGTTGGTGACTAATAATAATTAACAATGGTTATCTTATAATACTGATTAATAATGTTGATTATTAATTGTGGTTATGTGATTTATAGATTTTAAGTATATTGTGAATTTATCTTCTAACGTGACAAGTGTTATATTTATTTCATGTGCTTTGTGATTAGTGGAAAATATACATGATTATTATTGTTGGTAATAATACTTGTATTTTGTAGTTAAAGATTGTTAAAAATGTTAAAAGAATCATTTTTACAAAAGGTGATTAAGGAGGGTTATTTTGCAATTACCATAAAACTAATATTACAAATATTAAACCCTATATCCTCCCATAACCCCCCATTGCGGCCGAACCTCTTCCCCTCCTGTCCTTGCGATTTGATCAACAACAACAATCAGCATCAATTTTGATTAGTTCCAAGTG
Source organism: Flaveria sonorensis (assembly GCA_025506505.1). Classification (NCBI taxonomy): domain Eukaryota; kingdom Viridiplantae; phylum Streptophyta; class Magnoliopsida; order Asterales; family Asteraceae; genus Flaveria; species Flaveria sonorensis. The sequence continues at coordinate 51,604,959 of CM046432.1, read as the reverse complement.
ATTCCAACGTGTAGCAAGCATCAATTCTTGATTTCTACGTGATTAAGGTTAGATTTTAATTGGTTTTCATGGGTTTTTGATTTTGGCTGAACCTAGTTTGATTTTCTTGGATAAGTCAAAATGATGATGATTGATGATGATATGATATTAGTTATGTTGATGAATGTTAATCTCTGTAGAATATGCAAGAAATCCATGGTTTTTGTCATCTAGTTCATACATTGCCAAAAGTGGAAACTTTTCTCATGAGACTTTATGTTTGATGAATGTTTATGTTAATGGATGATTATGAATGCTATGAACTAGATTAGGTAAATATGATGAATCTATGATTGAAATTGAGTGTTGTTCATACTTACTATAAATAGTAACTTTTATGCATGAGATTGATGAATTTGATGAATTGATGATGTTATCATGTTTAGATGATTGTTATGAACTTGATTAGGTATAAAGTGATGAATTTTTGAATGAATGGATGTTAGATTGGTTTGGGTGTTACTTTCCCGAAAGGGAAACTTTATTTATGTAGATCATGGATATTGTTAATTGAGCATGTTTATGATGTAGGATCATGTTAGAATGTTTGAAGAAACTTATTTATGTAGATTTGGTTTGTTAATTGAGCACAAGTTATGATGTTAGGATCATGTTAGATGTTTGCTTTATAGACTAAGGTGTAGATTGTGTGAATTTGGGTTGTATGAATACTTGATCACAAGTTGAACTTTACTTGAATATACATGGGTAATGGATGAGTTGTTTTCCAACTTTATAGCACTTAGGGTTTAATGTGTCACGTTCTTATACTTGTGTGATAACCATGTATCACTTTTACACCATTGTTTGCGCACCAGGTGAGTTCAATGCCCCACTTTACTTACTTCTCTTTGGGGAAGAAAGCATACTTGGTTTTTAAAATGCTTTATGAATAACATGTGTTTGGTAAGACATAGTGGGTTATACCATAGAAAGTTCTCACGCATTCGGATCGTTAGTTAAGGAATCTAGCGGGAAATCTTGGGTAGTACTACTGGGCCAGACAAGCCCCACCCGGGTGACTGGAAGTCAACGGGTGCAATATTGTCCTAAACTACTAACAGCATCACGACCTGGTATGTCGTGGCGGGAGGCAAACAGATAAATATAGTCAGCTTCGATCGTGAAATCACTATTGTTCCTTACTAATGAAATTAGACTAGCTATCTATTTCAATGCACTTGTTTATATTTTCTTTACAAATGCTACCGCTTATGATTGATTACAAACTCTTGAACTCACCAACCATTGTGTTGACACTTTTTGTATGCTTTTCTCAGGTCGTTTCTAGCAGCTGCCCATAGGAGCACGCACGTGTCAGGCATGCTTTGTTCAAACATTGTTTACTTTTAATTTAGCATTTACTTGCGTAATTTGGTTTGGGCGCGTGTTTGCGCAGTTTACCTTTAGTACCTTGTGTTTGAATTATTTACAAAATTCTTTCACAAATATTTTAAAGTTTTAAACTCTGATTTATTGCAATGTTGCATATAGATTCGTTCTGAGTAATGACTGAGATCCTGGTTTGTTCACACACCTCGCGGTAAAACCCCGCACGTGGAAATTGAGGGTGTGACAGATTGGTATCAGAGCCATTGGTTATAGGGAACTAGGTTGCATACACACTAGACTATAACCACACAGTTTGTTAATTACTCCTTACTTATCCTTACTGTATACTCATTGGCATACACATCATGTACCTCGTAGCATGTCATCGTCTTCACAGGCTCTTGGTAAGAGGCCGGCATGTTCTGAGTCACCTCCTCCTCCTGTACCTGATATGGGATTTGACTGGCCCCGACATCCTTATCCTTCTGAAGAGATAGACTAGGATCAGCTTTTGTACTACCTGAGCGCGATGCTCCACGGGACTAGAGTTACTACCCTACTTACATACGCCGCATGGTCTACAGGGAGCGTGTTCCAGCTATAGCTACTACTAGCCCTAGGACTAGGTCGGCGACTGCCTCTACGGCACCTACCCTTCCTTGTCTACGTATTCCTCTCGAGCAGGCGGTTGCTGCTTTGGTTGTTACACTGGACACTGAGCGACAACGCATCAAAGGACTTATTGACGAGAACTCCATTTTTCGATACGAGATGCATCAGCTGCGTCTCCTGGAAGAGGCACTTTAGGATCTGAGATCGAGGCTTACACTACCAGGTCTCACGAGTTGGCGACACTTTGCCCTAGTATGATCGACCGGCCGATCAAACGAATTGAGCTTTATCTGCTTGGCTTGGTTCAAGACATACAAAGTATGGTGACTGTTGCGAACCTCACCACTATCTAGCAGGTTATTCTATTGGCTCACAAGCTTACTGACCAAGCGGTGGAGCAGGGAAAGCTACCCAAACAGGATGCTGTGGCAAGCGTGCCTGACAATAAACGCAAGTGGGATAACTCTGGCAACTAGGGATCTTCGTCAAACAACCAATCTTAGCAACATCAGCAGCAACAACAACACACTCAGCAGCATCAGCATCAATGGCAGCAAAGGAGGTTTGACAACAACCATAGTTTCAATCAGTCATCTTCTTCATCTCAGGGACAAGGTGGATACGTTGGGAATTATCCAAAATGTAATTGATCTAACTACCACCACAGTGGCAGGTGTGACAACTTTTGATGCCAGCGTTATGGTAAGGTTGGACACGCGGCAAAGGATTGTCGTGGTGAGTTGATGAAGAAACCTCAGCAATCCCAAGAAACATCAAAAGGTTGCTTTGAGTGTGGAAAGGAATGACACTACAAGAGGAATTGTCCTCAGTTGAAGAAGAACGGGAATGGTGCTGGAAATGGTGGAAACAACAAAAACAACAACGACAATGGTGACAAGAACGGTGGCAAACACAGTGGAGCTAAAGGGATAGCCTTCGTTCAGGTGAGGCTTTAAACGACCCTACTACTGTTACTGGTAAATTCCCTGTTAATGGTCGTTTTGCTACTGTATTGTTTGAAACTGGAGCCGATAGGAGTTTTATCTCTACTTAGTTTAGTAGTCTCTTAAGTGATATGCCCTCCCATTGGAATCTAAATATACGGTAGAATTAGCTGATGGTAAGCAAATTCACATTACACATATCCTTAAGGGTTACAAGATAGAACTTGATGGTCATACTTTTGACATCGACCCATGCCTGTTACGCTTGGGACTTTTGATGTAGTCGTAGGCATGGATTGGCTTTCCGAGAAGCAGGCGAAAGTCATTTGCCACGAGAAGGTTATCCGCATTCCTCTCTGGACGGGAAATTTCTTAGTAAGGGCGAGAAGGTGGTGCTGTGATAGGCATCATATCCTTATGAAAGCGCAGAAGTGGCTACGTAAGGGTCGCTTAGCATATTAGCCCTTGTGACTGACAAGCAACGGAGAAAAGAAGATAGAGGATATTCCGGTAGTTCGTGACTTTCCGGAGGTGTTTCAGAGGATCTGCCTGGATTACACCTCATCATCAAGTTGAGTTTCAGATTGATTTGACTCCCGGAGCAACCCCGATTGCGAGAGCACTTACCGGTTACCCCAAACGAACTACAGGACTATCTGCATAACTACAGGAGCTGTTGGATAAAGGGTTTATTCGACCGAGCTCATCACCTTAGGGAGCACCTGTTCTCTTTGTCAAGAAGAAGGATGGCACCTTTCGAATGTGCATCGACTACAGAGAACTGAATAAAGTTACAGTCAAGAACCGATATCCTTTACCTCATATAGATGATTTGTTTGATCAACTTCAAGGATCAAGCTACTACTCTAAGATTGATTTGGGGTCTGGGTATCATCAACTGAGAGTCCGAGAGGAAGACATCTCGAAGACCGTGTTCCGCACACGTTATGGTCATTATGAGTTCTTGGTCATGCCATTTGGGTTGACAAATGCACCAGCAGTGTTCATGGATCTCATGAATCATGTGTGCAAACCCTATCTCGATCAGTTTGTTATCATGTTTATCGGCGACATATTGATTTATTCGAAGACCAAGGAGGAACATGAAAAGCACTTACGTCTTATCTTGGAATTACTTAAAAAGGAAAAACTGTACACCAAGTTTTCCAAGTATGATTTCTGGATACGTGAAGTATAGTTTTTGGGTCACATTGTTAACGAGAAAGGAATACATGTCGATCCAGCAAAGATTGCGGCGATAAAGAATTGGTCGGTTCCCAAGATGCCTAGTGAGATACGGCAATTTCTTGGACTGGCAGGATATTATCGGCGATTCATTGAGGGATTCTATAAGATTGCTCAACCTCTCACAACCTTGACTCACAAAGGAACAATGTATAAATGGGGTGATAGTCAAGAGTCTGCTTTTCAGTTGTTGAAACAGAAACTGTGTAGCGTACCGATATTGGCATTACAGGAGGGAAGTGATGATTTTGTGGTTTATTATGATGCTTCTATCCAAGGACTTGGTTGTTTCTTAATGCAACGTAATAAGGTGATAGCCTACGCCTCAAGACAACTAAAGGTACATGAGAAGAACTACACCACTCATGACTTGGAACTTGGTGCGGTAGTTTTTGCCTTGAAGATCTGGAGGCATTACTTGTACGGTACCAAGTGCACTATCTACACCGATCACAAGAGTCTTCAACATATCTTTGAGTAGAAGGAGTTGAATATGAGGAAGCGACGCTGGGTGGAATTGTTGAATGATTATGATTGCGCTATCAAATATAACCCAGCAAAGGCAAATATAGTCACTGACGCATTGAGTAGAAAGGAAACTGCTAAGCCCCGATGAGTACGAGCTTTGCAGCTTACGATTAGCACTCACTTGCTTGAAGAAATCCGAGAAGCTCAGACAGAAGCCTTGAAAGCGGATAACATTGGGTCTGAATCTTTACGGGGAATGGACACACAGCTGGAGGTAAAAACGGATGGAATTCGTTACTTCATGGACAAACTTTGGGTGCCTTTGTATGGAAACCCAAGGGACTTGGTTATGAGTGAAGGACACAAATCTAAGTACTCTATACATCCTGGTTCTGACAAGATGTATATGACCTGAAGGCGCACTATTGGTGGCCTAATATGAAGGCAGACGTAGCTACGTATGTGAGCAAGTGCTAACCTGTTCGAAAGCTAAGTTGAATACCAAAAGCTATCTGGATTACTACAACAACCTGAGATTCCATGTGGAAGTGGGAACAAATTTCTATGGATTTCATTACCAAATTACCCCGGATCCTATGGGTGTGACACGATATGGGTTATTGTAGATCGGTTAACTAAGTCTGCTCACTTCTTAGCAATCAAGGAAATGGATAAAATGGAAAAGTTAACTCAAATTTATCTGAGGAGATAGTTTAGACATGGTGTACCGATCTCAATTTTTCTGACCGTGATGCTCATTTCACATACATTTCTGGCAATGTTAAGAAATCTTGGGTACGGTCTAGACATGAGTACTGCTTATTATCCAAGACGATGAGCAAAGTGAACATACTATTCAAACATTGGAGGACATTTTACGTGCTTCTGTGATTGATTTCGGGAATAACTGGGAAGTTCACCCACTATTGGTGGAATTTTCTTACAACAATAGTTATCACACCAGTATTAAGGCAGCATTATTTGAAGCTTTGTATGGTCAAAAGTGTAGATCACCAGTTTGCTGGGATGAAATTTGTGATAGTCAACTAACAGGCCCCGAGTTGGTGCACGAGACTACTGAGAAGATCAATAAATAAGGAACCGTATGGCTGCAGCAAGAGACCGACAAAAGAGCTATGCAGACAAGCGACGGAAACCTTTGGAGTTTCAGATCAGTGACAAAGTTTTACTGAAAGTCTCACCGTGGAAAGGTGTGATTCGATTCAGCAAAAGAGCAAGCTTAACCCGAGATACGTTGGACCATTGAGATCTGGAAAGAATAGGTCCAGTGGGTATCGATTAGACCTACCTGATTCTTGAGTGGATTCACAATGTATTCATTTCTCAAATTTGAAAAAGTGTTTATCGGACGGACGATGGTTGTACTGCTGGAGGAAGTGCAAGTAGATGAACAACTAAGGTTCATTAAGGAACCAGTTGAGGTGATGGACCGTGAGGTCAAGAATCTTAAGCAAAGCAAGATACCCATAGTCAAAGTTCGTTGGAACTCGAAACGTGAACGGAATACATGTGGGAACTTGAGGATTAGATGAAACTTAAGTATGCTCATCTGTTTGAAATGACGATGTCAACCGGGGGAGGTAATAATTAAATTTCGGGACAAAATTTCTTTCAACATGGGGATGATGTGACAACCCACCCGAAACTCACCTGATTTCTTTGTGCTAATGTTGTAGACCAGTGATGTAACACAACCATGTAACGCAATTTTCGGGACAAAAATTCTTTCAACATGGGGATAATGTGACATCCGGTAATTTTCCGTTACCAAACTCCGTTAGTTCCGTTAGGTCTGGCATACACGTGTCGTCAGCACACACTAGTTGTCGTTGACGTGGTGACTTATAATAATTAAAAATGCTTATCTTATAATAACTGATTAATAATGTTGATTATTAATTTGTGGTTATGTGATTTATAGATTTTAAGTATTATTTGTGAATTTATCTTGTAACGTGACAACGTGTTATATTTTTTCATGTGCTTTGTGATTAGTGGAAAATATACATGTTATTATTGTTGGTTAATAATACTTGTATTTATAGTTAAAGATTGTTAAAAATGTTAAAAGAATCAATTTTTACAAAAGGTGATTAAGGAGGGTTATTTTGCAATTACCATAAAACTAAATATTACACCATAACCCCCCATTGCGGCCGAACCCTCTTCCCCTCCCATCCTTGCGATTTAATCAACAACAACATCAAACATCGATTTTGATAGTTCCAAGTGATTCAAATGTAGCAGCATCAATTCTTGATTTCTACGTGATTAAAGGTTAGATTTTGATTGGTTTTCAGGGTTTGATTTTGGCCGAACCCTAGTTCGATTTTCATGGTATAAGTCGAAATTGTGATGATTGATGATGATATGATGTTAGTTATGTTGTATGAATGTTAATCCATGTAGAATATGCAAGAAATCCATGGTTTTTGTCATCTAGTTCATACATTGCCAAAAGTGGAGACTTTTCTTCATGAGAATTTAGTTTTGATGAATTGTTGATGTTAAATGGATGATTATGAATGCTATGAACTTGATTAGGTATAATATTGATGAATCTATGATTGAAATTGAGTGGTTGTTCATACCTTACTATTAATAGTAACTTTATGCATGAGATTGATGAATTTGATGAATTGTGATGTTATCATATTAGATGATGTTATGAACTTGATTAGGTATAAAGTTGATGAATTTTGAATGAACTGGATGTTAGATTGCTTTTGGGTGTTACTTTCCTGAAAGGGAAACTTTATTTATGTAGATCATTGGATATTGTTATTGAGCATGTTTATGATGTTAGGATCATGTTAGAATGTTTGTTGATGATGTCTAAGGTGGTAGATTGTGTTGTTTGGGTTGTATGATACTTGATGCACAACTTTGGAAATTAGGCTTTTATGGAATATACATGATAATGGATGATGTATGATGAACTTGATAGCACTTAAGAGTTCTTAATGTGGCATACGTGAATAACTTGTGTGATAACCATGTATGATGGATTGCTATACTTGATCAAACAAGAATTTAACTTGACATGTCACCAACGGATCAAACGGGTCAACTTGGTTAAATGAGTCTTGTTTTCCAAACCTAGGGTCAATTGGTTTTTGAGCACTTAGGGGTTAAGTTTTCCATGTACACGTACTTATATACTTGCGTATTCTAGGTAACCTTTGAAGGGTTTTCTTTCCACTCATCATTAGCTTTTACAACCATTCGTTTGCGCACCAGGTGAGTTCAATGCCCCACTTTTACTTACTTCACTTTTTGGGGAAGAAAGCATACTTGGTTTTTAAAATGCTTTACTGATATAACATGTGTTTGGTAAGACATAGTGGGTTATACCATAGAAAGTTCTCACACATTCGGATCATTAGTTAAGGAATCTAGCGGGAAATCTTGGGTAGTACTACTGGGCCAGACAAGCCCCACCCGGGTGACTGGAAGTCAACGGGTGCAATATTGTCCTAAACTACTAACAGCATCACGACCTGGTATGTCGTGGCGGGAGGCAAACAGATAAATATAGTCAGCTTCGATCGTGAAATCACTATTGTTCCTTACTAATGAAATTAGACTAGCTATCTATTTCAATGCACTTGTTTATATTTTCTTTACAAACGCTACCGCTTATGATTGATTACAAACTCTTGAACTCACCAACCATTGTGTTGACACTTTTTGTATGCTTTTCTCAGGTCGTTCTAGCAGCTGCCCATAGGAGCACGCACGTGTCAGGCATGCTTGTTCAAACATTGTTTACTTTTAATTAGCATTTACTTGCGTAATTTGGTTTGGGCGCGTGTTTGCGCAGTTTACCTTTAGTACCTTGTGTTTGAATTATTTACAAAATGCTTCAGCAAATATTTTAAAGTTTTAAACTCTGATTTGTTGAGATGTTGCATATAGATTCGTTCTGAGTAACTAATGACTAAGATCCTGGTTTGTTCACACGCCTCGCGGTAAATCCCCCCACGTGGAAATTAAGGGTATGACAGATTGGTATCAGAGCCATTGGTTATAGGGAACTAGGTTGCATACACACTAGATTATAACCGTACAGTTTGTTAGTTACTCGTTACTTATCCCATACTGTATACTTATTGGCATACACATCACGTACCTCGCAGCATGTCATCGTCTTCACAGGCTCTAGGTAAGAGGCCGACACTTTTTAAGTCACCTCCTCCTCCTCCTGTACCTGATATGGGATTTGACTGGCCCCGACATCCTTATCCTTCTGAAGAGATAGACTGGGATCAGCCTTTGTACTACCTGAACGCGATGCTCCACGGGACTAGAGTTATACCCTACTTACATACGCCGCATGGTCTACAGGGAGCGTGTTCCAGCTATAGATACTACTGGCCCTAGGACTAGGTCGGCGACGGCCTCTACGGCACCTACCCTTCCTTCTTTGCGTATTTCTCTCGAGCAGGCGGTTGCAACTTTGGTTGCTACACTGGACACTGAGCGACAGCGCATCAAAGGACTTATTGATGAGAACTCCGTTTTTCAATACGAGATGCGTCAGCTACGTCTCCTGGAAGAGGCACTTCAGGATCTAAGATCGAGGCTTACACTACGAGGTCTCACGAGTTGGCGACACTTTGCCCTGGCATGATCGACCCGTCGATCAAACGAATTGAGCTTTATCTGCGTGGCTTGGTTCCAGAGATATAAAGTATGGTGACTGCTGCGAACCTCACCACAATCCAGCAGGTTATTCGATTGGCTCACAAGCTTACTGACCAAGCGGTGGAGCAGGGAAAGCTACCCAAACAGGACGTTGTGGCAAGCGTGCCTGAGAATAAACGCAAGTGGGATAACTCTGGCAACAAGGGATCTTCTTCAAAAAGCCAATCTTAGCAACATCAGCAGCAACAACAACATACTCAGCAGCATCAGCATCAGCATCAACGGCAGCAAAGGAGGTTTGACAACATCCGTAGTTTCAATCAGTCATCTTCTTCATTTCAGGGACAAGGTGAATACGTGGGGAATTATCCAAAATGTAATCGATGTAACTACCACCACACTGGCAGGTGTGACAACTTTCGATGCCAGCGTTATATAAGGTTGGACACGCGGCAAAGGATTGCCGTGGTGAGTTGATAAAGAAACCTCAGCAATCCCAAGAAACATCAAAAGGTTGCTTTAAGTGTGGAAAAGAAGGACACTACAAGAGGAATTGTCCTCAGTTGAAGAAGAACGGGAATGGTGCTGGAAACGGTGGAAACAAAAAAAACAACAACGGCAATGTGATAATACGTTGGTGGAACAACAGTGGAGCAGTGGAGCTAAAGGGATAGCCTTCGTCATGGGTTCAGGTAAGGCTCTAAACGAACCTACTACTGTTACTGGTGAATTCCCTGTTAATGGTGACAATAACGGTGGCAACAACAATGTGGTTTTGAGCACTTAGGGTTGTTATGTTTTCTGTGTACACATACTTATGTACTTGCGTGTTCTAGGTAACCTTTGAAGGTTGTCTTTCCACTCATCATTAGCTTTTACGACCATTCGTTTGCACACAGGTGAGTTCAATGCCCCACTTTTACTTACTCTCTTTTTGGGGGAGAAAGCATACTTGGTTTTTAAAACGCTTTACTGATATAACATGTGTTTGGTAAGACATAGTGGGTTATACCATAGAAAGTCCTCACTTTTTCAGATCGTTAATTAAGGAATCTAGCGGGAAATCTTGAGTAGTACTACTGGGTCGACAAGCCCCACCGGTGACGGAAGTCAACGGGTGCAATATTTTCCTAAACTACTAACAGCGTCACGACCTAGTATGTCGTGGTTATTACAAACTCTTGAACTCACCAACCATTGTGTTGATAATTTATTAACATACATTTTTGGTTAGGGGACTATTTGTGTAACTTACTTAATAAAAGACTCTCTCTCTCTAATCTACTCTCTCTCAACTCACACACACTCTCTCTCTCTAACCAACCTTGAACCCATATTGCTTGTACCACCATCGCACCTCCGCCACACCACCACTACCATCGCCACCGAACTTCCGCCACACCACCACTACCGTCGCCACCATACCTCTGCCACACCACCACTACCGTCGCCACCATACCTCTGCCACACCATCGCTATCGCCACTGCACCTCATCATATCTTAAAAAATGACCAGTTTCCAAAGGGGATGGTTGTTTTCATATCTGATAAAAAAATGGTAAAGGATTCAATCGAATGTGCTTTTAGGGCTACAATGGTGGTGATAGATTGAAGGTGGTTTATAAATTGATCAAAGGCGTTTTTAGATCTGATAATATTTTTTATTTCAGAAATCTGGTTGGGCTATGATGCTGGTGAAAGATCGAAGATGGATTAGGATTCAATCGAAGGATTTTTTGGGGGTCCTTGGTGTTGGTGCTGGAGTTTTGGTGGCAGTGGTGATGGGATGCTAGCGTTGTGGTGGTGGCAGTGTTGGCGCTGGAGTTGTGGTGGTGGCAGTGGTGGTGCTGGTGTTGTGGGGGTGGCGGTGGTGGTGCCGGAGAGAGGGTTGTGGCCAGATAGGAGGGTTGTGGTGGGGCTGTCAGGTGGATAAGATTGTGGTGGAAGAAGGTGTGGGTTGGGTTTGAAATAATGTACAAAATTAGTCCTTCTAAAAAAATTACAGAAATAGTTTATATCAGTAAAAAGACGAAAATGCCCTTTTAATTAACAGAATTTTTTAACGGAGTTAGTACCTTGGAGTTAAAACCGAGACAAATTGTAAACCACAATGAGTAAAATCAAGATTTTTAAATATTTGGATAAAAAATGTTATTTTGACCAAACCACAGGAAGCAAAAGTGAAATTTATTCTTTTTTTATATAAAATCAAGTTTGGGTAAATGTCATTAAGGTCCCTCAATTCCACAAAGTTTGCAAAGTTTACATTTCATGATTTTAATTTGTTTTGGTTAGTTTAGAGTTAAGTAATAATAATAATAATAATAATAATAATAATAATAATAATATAATAATAATAATAATAATAATAATAATAATAATAATAATAATAATAATAATAATAATACTAAATATTTTTCATTTATTAAATTAAGATTTACTAAATACAAGATGACAGAGAGCAATTAGATAACGTGAACAATGATAATCTAAAAACACGAAGTGTCATAATATGTGTGAAAGAGAGTTTGTTAGAAAACATAAAATTCTCTACCTTTTTAACTTTTACTATTAAATTTAAGATTAAATCTAGAGTACGTGTGATTTTATATACAAAAAGATGTTAAGACACAAATTACAACGCACGCACAAAGTAGGTAAGTTAATGCGGCTTGACACATAGTATATACATATATAAAAAATAATTTTATAGATTACAAGTTATGAACCCTGTTAACATTAACCAACCCACTGCATTATATGAAGATAATAATATATTTCGAACTTGTGTAATACTTTTACTATTATTTAAGATAACCTATATTATCTAAATCATTGTTTAAGATTATTGCTACAATCTTCCATTTCTTATCATAAACTAATCATTTTCAACTTATATTTATAATTATTAAATTAAGTATCTATAAATCAAATTTAGACAAACAACATATTAAATAAGTTTTATTAAATACGAAAAATTAGATATGCGACAACCTTATTTAACATTTACTAAGGCAGTCTAAGAATTTCAAGTTGTGTAGTAAAAGTGATCATCATCAAGTGGGTTAAGGGTTATAATTTTATTTAAGAGTAGGTTTTTAAGGCTATGAGTTAACCATTCTAAGAGAGTTGATTAACCTGCATATTTATTAAACTAAAATTTATCAAAGTACATTTATTATATTATTATATATATTATTTCTAACCTAAGGCTGACAATTTTTAACACGTACTTGTTAACACGACATGACACGACACAAAGTTAACATGTTTCGTGTTTGAGCTTAACAGGTTTCGTATCTTAAACAAATCGAAACGTTAAGAAATGATAGAATTCATGTCTAAAAATGTTAAATACATGTTAAGAACCTGTTTATAATTTTTAATTTTTAAAATTAAAATAAATATACTTATACATATTATTTAAAACAAAGCCGTACCCTTGTCCCCACCCTTACCCACTACAGCTCACAACCCCCAAACACAAACATCCATCGATCTCATTTACATCTCAACCACCACCACCATCGATTTGATGGTCTGGCGGCATCAAACCTCTGCTCGTCGCTCAATTCCAAAGGGTTTTCATATGCTCGTTGCAATCTGTAATTCTACTCCTACAAATTTGATTTCTTGATCTTTCAAGTTTGGAAGCCTCGATTCTGTTACAAGATCCCATTTATTTGTATTAGTTCAATATTCTTAAAAAACCCATACCTAAACATGTGATATTAGAAGTTTGGAACCTTCATTTTGTTATGAGATCCTATTTATATGAGATATTATCAAGTTTGGAAGCCTCGGTTTTTGTAGGAATATTTTTATTTCAAAACAGGTCATTTCGTGTTACATGTTTCTTAACAGGTTCGTGTTCGTGTTTAAAAAAAATAACACGATAAGTTATCGTGTCGTGTTCGTGTCTTGCATATTAGATCATCGTGTTTTATCATGTCGTGTCTGGCATGTTATGCTTTTAAATCACGGGCATCTTAGAGCTTATAAATTGTTTTGGGAACTAAGTGAACCAAAAAATCGAGGTCCTGTCTATAATTTATATTATAAACCATCATCTTTTACGAATATCTGTAAGTTAAAAAATCCAAATATATTAACGTAATCATTACATATAATCTTACTTATAAAAGAATTTGGAGCCCTGTAGCTTATATAATTGCGGGCATAAATTTAAAGGACAATTGCATGTATCCCCTAAACCTGTAGCTTATATAATTGCTTTGGGAGTTTGGGCTTGAGTCACCATGGGCGTCATAAGCATTCTAGGCCCAAATCGGAAACCAAGAAAGATATATCCGACTGTCGAGCATCCGACTTTGAGAGCTTCTTCTTTATTGAAAATTTACTAAATTCGATATTTATTTAAACAGATCATCATTTATTCTAAATTATTTATCAATTTTTTTTTAAAATCCTTAAATATCAAATACTTACCATTATTTTGATACATATTTAATTTCTTGATAATTTAATATAATACATTTAAATTACTTTTGACTTATGACACTCACTTAAAGTGGACCGTAAAAAAAAGGCTATCTCAACTTTGGTCCATATTGTCTGGTAATGTTATCAATCGCTTATAAAGCAAATCTTGTAGTCATGATCTTGATGAGACAAGTACCCTAAATCATACACTGATCGGCTCATTGGTTTACAGCTCTTATTTTTTTAAATGGTTTCATTGAGTTCTTTTGGCTAGGTTAATCCTAGCTTTTTTTCTCAATTTATATTTTTGTTTTTTTCTTTCTTTGTAATTGAACTTCTCATTTATAACAAAACACTTGTCTTTTTCTCTCTATACCATTGTTAGTTTCTATGGAGTTAGACCTTTATTCGATCGTTATTGATTTGATGATTGTGGGAGAGTTTGTACAAGCAAAGTTCTGATGGGGGATAAAGGGGCATTGTGCCCCGTTCGGATTTGGGACAGATCCTGGACAACCCCTAATCAATATATGCTATGTAAGTCTCGGTTTTCATTCATATTTTATTATGTTATTATCGTTCCAATTTGTTGGGTATTTGGTTGTTTTTTATGTTCATATTTGATTCCATTGTTCTGGTCACATTGTTAGATATTTGGTTGTTTATATTCTTATTTGTTGTTCTACTCGTTCCTATATGTTTGTTGATGTCACTATTCGTATTGGTTATTGGTGTTTAGTTGTTACTGTTCTTGTTTGCGTTTGCTAAGTAGAGGTGTACAAACCGGTTTTTGGGACAAACCGGTTCGGTTTTCAAACCGGTCCGGTTTCAACCGGTTTGAACCCCAAACCGGTTCGGTTCCTAAACCGTTTCAGGGCTAGGATATTCAACCTATCGAACCGGTTCGGGTTTTCATTTTTTTTAAATTTAAATTTTCCAAACACCCAAAACAGTCCAAAGAAAAAACGCCCAAACAGATCCGTCCGAACAGTGCTCATGTGCCCAAACAGTTCTCATGCGCCCACAGTTCTCATGCGCCCAAACAGTGCTCATGCGCCTGAACATTTGGTCAAATTTCAGAAGTTTTTCACACTTATCAAATTGTTCAAAGCTTGTTCAATTGATCTAAAACATTATTTATTTTTATCAAAGATTACATATTTATATAAATTATTTATAAATATTAAAACATAAAACATAAAACATCAAATAAAAATATAATTATGATTTATGATACATGAAAAATTAAATATGATTATTTATTTTTATCAAAGATTACATAAAATGTAAAATGTAAAATAAAGATACTATTCAAAACATATAAACAATTCAAATGACATAAATTTTATTCGTCACCACCAGAACCTGAGGTATTACGAAGGAACTCGTCATATGCCGCTTCATCATCGGTCATTCCGGGTGTCAATCCATCGTCTACTTCGTATTCATATGTTTCGGCTTCATATTCTAATTCTCCTTCAAGTGAGCATTTGTCTTATATTCTTTCAGCTACATCCAATAACCCTTCAAGCAAATACACATTTCAACTGCTTCGGGAGTGAGTCGGGTTCTTCGTATTGATATAATCCTGCCACTAATAGAAAAAGCAGATTCCGAAGCTACCTTGAAAGCTTGGACGGTTAGTAAATCTCGGGCCATGGTGGATAGGATTGGAAATTGATCTTCCTTACCTTTCCACCAAGCCAACAAGTTAAAATTTTTATCAAGTAAAGTTTCAATTAAAGTTTCAACCCCCGACGTATTTAAACAAGGGTTTAAGGCAGCGGCACATGTAATAACCGGAGGCATTTCTTTAAAATATTTTTTTAATTTTTACTTTCATTTGTGGTATCATATCCGAATAAGGTGTACCCCTACACGACAACTCATTTAATTTTGAAGTCATTAAGTAAATTTGGTGAAGTACTAATGGACTTGTTGGATAATAAACTCCAGAAAAACAAGTAGTTGCGGTTTTAAAAACATTAAGCATTTTGGTTATTTCTTCAATAATAGCCCAACCCGATGGATGGTAAGTCGAAGCCTTTTCACGACTCACCAAAGCATTATGAAAGGCTATTAAACTTTCTTTTTGGTCAATAGTCTTTTCAAACATGTTACAAGTCGAATTCCATCTTGTAGGTACTTCCCAATTCGAACCTAAACATTTGGAATTTGCGTCTTTACAAAACTTGCGATACCTACTATATCTTTGGTTACTGCTAAAAATATCACGTAACATTCTTTTAAAACTATATTTTACTGTTTCAATAGTTTTTAAATCATCTTGAACGGTTAAGTTTATGATGTGCGCAACACATCGACTATGAAAAAACACACCGTCACAAATTGGTTTATATTTTAATTTTAGATGTTCTATCGCAAGCGTATTATTTGACGCGTTATCAAAAGATATAGAAAATATTTTGTTTTCTAATTTATACGTTTTAATAACTTTATCAATAAGATAAAAGATGTTTTGTCCAGTGTGAGGATAATCAAACAATTCAAACACAATCGTACGTTTCATCATTTGCCACGAACCGGGTTCAACCCAATGGGCGGTGACACAAATGTATGAGTCCGGTGAACCGTGCGGAGTCGACCAAACGTCACTAGTTAAGTTAACACCGGTTTGTAAATTTTCAAAATAAGATATTAATTCATTTTTAGCTTTTTTCCACATTTTTAAGCAATCTCTTCTAAGTGTAGCACGACTTACATGTGTGTATTGCGGTTGGAGAATACGTTGAATTAGCCAGGTCAAACGTTCATTGTCGAAATGTTTGAATGGCAAACTTTTTTGAATTACAAAATGAGCCATTTGCTCACGAACCGCATCAACGTCATAAGCCCAAACATTCCCTTCGCTTGTCATCGAAGCTTGACCTTGAGACGGCTCACCTTTCAAAGCTGTAAGATCATCTGAAGATTATGAGGCTGATGCAACCAACAAGCCAAAACAACCAAGTCTTCCATGCATGCACTAAGGAACAAAGATGAACTAGCTTTGGAAGTCTTACACTCTCAAATGTGTCTAAGTGTAAGATCTTTTGAAGCTAACAGTTCAGAAGGAGTTACTTCGGAAGTTTCACACTCAAACAGAAAAATATTCTAAGTGTGAAATCTTTCGTAGCCAAAGACCAGCATCTTCTGAAGCCAAAGATGAAATCTTCCGAAGCTTCACTGACAAAGTCTTCCAAAGCTGTGAAGACTGATTTCTTCAGAGGACAAAGAAAATATGCTTTCTCTGAATCAACTTTTGATAAAGCTGACACACTCTTCGTTGCCTGCTCTGGTGGTTCACCTACTTTACATAAGTTGGTGAAACTTCCATGCTTTATCAAAAAGTAGGAATGGTCTTTGTCTGTAACTTACCTTACTTGTTTCTATAGAATTTTTGTATTAGGAAAAGTTAGTGAGCTATGGCATGTCATAGTCACTAGTCAAAAGGCAATCTGCCTTTTGACTGTAGATTGATCTTGTTGTCTAGATTAGTCAAATCCAAACTGTCTTTACATGTAAGTGACAGTTGTAGGTTGTAGTATAAAAGTGTCTCAGGTCCTTGTAATTTCTTAATGCTTTGTAACACTTGTAAAAGAACTTGAGATCAATATACAACATCCTTGAAAACCAATCTTGTGTTCTTGTGTTGTTCTTAGTTCTGTCTCTTTAATTTACTTGTGTTCTTAGTATCATCTGTCTCTAGTTACCAGTTCCCTATTTGAATTGTTAAGTGATCTACGATCTCTCCTCATTGTGAAACTAAGTGTTAAGTACCCTTACCCGGTCCTGCAATTGGTATCAGAGAATTCCAGGCTCTTGATTGTAAGATCTCACCATCTTTAATCCTCTTAGCTTCACACATCACTTAACTCTTCTAATGGCAGCTATCTCTAAGGCTGATATGGAAACTGGAACTATGACAAAGTCCCTACTGATCACTCCTGAGGATTTTGACACTTGGTGCTAAAGAATGGAAGGCTTTATCAAGTCTTAAGATTCCAGGATGTGGGAGTCTGTTGTTAATGGACCTCATGTACCATGCACCTCTTCAGCTGCTGCTAGTGGTGGCATGATACCAAAGGAGAGGGCTGACTTTTCGGATGAAGACTGGAAAAGGATTGATATTGATCAGAAAGCCATGACAGCCCTCTAAACTGCTCTTCCAAACTCCATCTACAGAGGTTTCAAGAAGTGTAAGACCGCTAAACAGCTATGGTATGCACTGAAACTGATGTATGAGGGGTCCAATGAAGCCAAGAAAACAAGAAGGACCTCCTGAAGCAGCAGTTTGAAAACTTCACCTTCAAGACAGGTGAAACCATGACTCAACAATACTTAAGGTATGTTGAGATTGTGGATACTCTGGCTGATGTTGGAGTAACTATTGAGAACAGGGATATTGTTAGGAAGTTCATGTCCTCTCTTCCCAGACAATGAACACACTACTATGTGGTCATTAAGAGGACTGAAAACCTCAAGACCCTTACTCTCACTGAGTTGTATGGGATACTCAGTGGATACCAGATGGAGATAAACATTCAAAATTCATCTGGTAACTCCAATACTCACCAGAGTTTAGCCCTTCATGTGGGTGAAAGGGATAGCAGAGAACCACAACATCATCTTATCTGCTACCCTGAAACTTCACAAAATCCTTTCATCACCTTCCCAAAGACACCCAGAGAGAGCTACATCCAAGGAAGTCCCTTCCAAGAGACAAGTTCCTCTCAAACCTTTGTCTCAACTGATGAAAGTTCAGGCAACTTTCTCTTCACTCTTGAAGACCTGGACTGTATCCATCCAGATGATTTGGAATATATGGAGATAGTCCAGCAGATGGCTCTTCTTACTCACAGAGCCCAGAAGGTTTACAAGAGGACTGGGAGAAGGTTTCCTTGCAATGCAGCCAGTGGCAAGTTGGGCTGGACAAAAGAAAAGTAAAGTGTTACAACTGTAACCAGATGGGATACTTTGCTAGAGAATGCAAGGCACCTAAGTCAAATGGTAGCCAAGCATCCAGGCCAAACTACATTGAAGGAGGGCACCAGAATAAGAAGCCAAGATAGCAAGCTGCAGTTGCTGTTGAAGAAGGAGGCTTTAACTGGAGCTTCCAAGCTGAAGATGCTTCTCCAAATCAAGCACTCATGGCTGACCATGATGAAGCCAAGGTATTAGAACATCTTTGCTCTCCTGAATGTATTGCTAAAGTAAACAGATACAGGTCCTACAACTTAGAAATGAGATCTAATATTAAGTCTTTAAACATTTTAAAAGCTGATTTTAAGAGAGCTGAAAATGATTATAAGCTTAAAATAGAAGATCTAGAGAAAACAATTTCAACTCTTAAACATGAGCAAACAAACTACAAGACTCAAATAAAAGATCTTGTTACTAAGTTGACTGAATGCCAGGCTGAGCTTGTGATCAACAAAGCCAGGGCAGAAAAATCTGTTCTTGAAGAAGAGACCTTCAAGAACATAATATCCTCATCTCTGCATGCAAAAGTTTGTTATCAGAATAAGCAGGGACAGGGATCTTATGAGATAGCTCCTCCACACACTCTATTATCTGTAAGATCTCCAAGGTGTGGAACTGGTGAAGATAAGCTTCCCTTTATAGACCCTAGTGTTGAAGAGGATGAAGAGGAGATGGTGAGGGATGATTCTGAAATGAGTGAAAAGAGTCAACCAAAAAGGGTCACCATGCTCCTGAGGAGAGTAAGAAGGCTGGTATGACAAAGACAAAGAGGGAGAACTTGATCAGAAGAGCAACGAGAAGATCAAAGAAGGCTCAAGAGATCAAAGCCACTTTTGACCCCAAGCAGAAACAAGTGTTCATCTCTGCTGGGTTTGAAGTGGTAAAGGCTGAGGAATCAACTACAAACTCTAGTACCAGGAGTTTTAGTACAGTTCCAACTCATTCCAGCAAAGAGAAGGCTAAATTGCTTTGTAGCACTGCTACACAGTCTGAACCATCCTCCTACAAGAGCAATTCTCTCCCTAAGAAAATCATCGCATCATCTGTGAAGAGGAAGATGGAGAAAGAAAGTGTTCAAGTTCAGTCTTGCTCTCAGAAGATGACTCCCAGAAGGAAGCAAATAGACTGCATCATTTGTGGTAGTACTTCTCATCAGGCTAAGGATTGCTTCTACAATCCTAAAAGTACTATCCACATGGTCAAAGAAATGGCTTCTGGGAAGAAGAAGGAAAAGAAAGCTTCGGAAAGAAAATCTGTTTCCTTTGGAAGCTCCAAAATGAAGAAGAAGGCAAGTGAAAAATTGCTTTCGGAAGAAAATTTGGTCTCGGAAGAAAGGAATGCTTCCGAAGTACTGAAGCTTGCTGTAGTGAAAGCAAGATCTTCCGAAGGTCCAGTCTCCAAATCTTTCGAAGCTGCAAAAGCTTCCGATGCTTTGAAGGTCAAGCCAAATTTTCCAAAGGTGGTATGGAAGATGAAGGAAGACCTTGTGACTGACGATTCTTCATCAGCAACAGCAAATGATCCTTAGAACCTGAACATAGGATCACTTACTGTTTCATTGCCTTCAACTCATTTTAACAGGCCCAAGACCAATGAGGCTTGGGTTTCCAAATGTAACTAAGTCATCTCCTATTGTGCAGGGACAACCTAAGGCAAACAGAAATGTGTGGATCATTGATAGTTGCTGCTCCAGGCACATGACAGGCAATGAGTCCTTACTTCAAAACTTTGAAAGATTTCATGGAGGACTAGTTGCTTTTGGAGGAGATGCAGGAGGTTACATTACTGGCAGGGGCAAGGTTACAAATGGTAAGCTCAGCATTGTGAAGGTAAACTTTGTCAAGGAGTTTGGATACAATCTTCTGAGTGTGTCCTAATTTTGTGACCAAAAACATCACATGCTCTTTATTGAGCATGAATGCATTGTTCTCAAGCCCGGGGTTGATATTCTTCAAGAGCATATTCTGCTCAGAGCCCCCAGAAGAGGGAACATGTACAAGATGGATCTACAGGAAACATCTCCCTCTAGAGAAGTTTCTTGCTTTCTGTCTAAAGCAAATAGTGATGAGTCTTTCCTTTGGCATAAAAGAATGTACCATGTAAACTTTAAAAACATGAATAAATTGATTAAGAATGATTTGGTAACTAGAATGCCAAAGAAAGAGTTTACAAGTGATGACCACTGTGTTGCATGCCTGAAAGGGAAGCAACATAAAGTGCCTCACAAGCTAAAGGAAATGTACTCTATCACTACTCCCTTACACTTGTTACATATGGATCTGTTTGGCCCTACCAGTGTAATGAGTCTAGGAAGGACCTCTTACTGTTTAGTGATCACAGATGATTTCACAAGATTCACTTGGGTGTTTTTCTTAGAACTAAGGATGAAACCCCTGAAATCTTAAAGAACTTCATTCTGAAAATTGAGAATCAATCTGATCACAAGGTCAAGACCATAAGATGTGATCAAGGATCTGAATTTAAAAACCAAATCCTTGATACATTTTGTGATGAAAATGGTATTTCAAGACAATATAGTGCTCCCAGTCTTCCTCAGCAAAATGGTGTTGCTGAGAGGAGAAATAGGACACTTATTTAAGCTGCTAGAACTATGTTGTCTGACTCTAAACTGCCTATCACCTTCTGGGCAGAGGCTGTCAACACAGCCTACTATGTGTAGAACAGAGTTTTAGTGGTTAAGACACATGGTAAGACTCCTTATGAACTGTGGCACAAAAGGAGACCATTCATTGGTTTTCTCAGAACATTTGGATGTCCTTGCACCATCTTGAATACCAAAGATCAAATAGCCAAGTTTGCTGAGAAATCAGATGATGGACACTTTGTTGGATACTCTTCTCAAGCTAAGGCTTATAGAGTATACAATCTCAGAACTAGAATCATTGAGGAGTCAGCCAATGTGACTTTCAATGAACACACACCCTGTGTGAAAGGTTTTGGTCCGGATTGGCTATTTGATCTTGATTTAGTTACCAACTGTTTTAACAAGTTTTATAAGAATGTTTCAGGATCTACAGATAACAGATCAACAGATATCCTGATCCAAGATTTGAGCTGAAAAGGCCAACCAAGAAGACTACTTCAGCTCCAGTGGTAACTAACCCTGTAATTGAGGCTCCTATCAGCACAAGCATGACAAATACTGCTGATTCAACTGAATTGCCTTCAAATTCTAGCTCAGAGGCTCAGAATTTAGGAGAAGGAACTTCTAATGCAGGAGGAACTGGAGGTGGTGACAATGATCAAGAATTTCTTGATGCTGATAACCACTCCATTGAAGACAACATGAATGATGTCACACAAGTCACATCCCACCACAAACATCATTGGAAATGTTGACTCAGGGGTAAGAACAAGAGGACAAACTCATGACAGCCATGTTTGTCTACATTCTTGTTTCTTATCCCAAATAGAGCCGAAGAAAGTTGATGAGGCTTTGAAGGATGGATGCTGGATTGAAGCTATGCAAGACGAGCTACTTCAAATCAAAAGACTGAAGGTGTGGAACTTATGCCCTCTTCCTTAAGGAAAGACTGTCATAGGTACCAAATGGGTATTCAAGAACAAGATGGATGATAGAGGGATTATTATCAAGAACAAGGCTAGACTGGTTGTCCAAGGATACACTCAAGAAGAAGGGATCGATCACACTGATGTTTTTGCTCCAGTTGCAAGACTTGAAGCTGTAAGAATATTCCTGGCTTATGCTGCATCCAAGGATTTCAAGGTCTACCAACTTGATGTGAAATGTGCTTTTCTCTATGGGGTGATTGATGAAGAAGTTTATATTAAACAACCATCTGGCTTTACAGACCCAGATCATCCTGATTATGTCTGCAAGCTTGATAAAGCTCTATATGGACTGCATCAAGCTCTAAGAAAGTGGTATGAGAAACTATCGACACACATCTGTCATCATGGATACAAAAGAGGTACTATTGATGGGACTCTCTTCATCAAAGAAACAGGGAATGACACACTGCTAGTTCAAATATATGTAGATGACATCATCTTTGGTTCAACTAATCTAAAGCTCTGCAAAGACTTTGAGATGCTTATGAAGAATAGATTTGAAATGAGTGCCATGAGGGAACTCAGTTTCTTTCTAGGAATTCAAGTGAAGAAGGTTGAAGATGGCATCTTCATTAGTCAGTCAAAGTATGTACAGGACATACTTATAAGATTCAAGATGACTAACTGTAAGGTTGCAAAGACACCCATAGCCAGAAACCACTCCCTTGGTCCTGATCTTGAGGGGGAGTGTGTTGATGAACATCTCTATAGGGCTATGATTGGGTCACTTATATACCTTACTGCTAGCAGGCCTGATATTATGTTTGTCACATGTATATGTGCAAGATATCAAGCCAACCCCAAGATGTCACACCTAATCACTGTCAAAAGGATTCTCAGATACCTCAAAGGTGCTCCAAATCTAGGCCTTTGGTATCTAAAGAATTCAGACTTTAATCTATATGCTTATACAGATAGTGATTATGATGACTGCAACATGACTGCAAAGTCCACATCTGGGGGATGTTAATTTCTTGGTGGAAGGATAGTCTCTTGGCAATGCAAGAAGCAATCCTATATGTCTGCATCAACTGCTGAAGCTGAATACATTGCTGCTGCAGTTTGCTGTGCTCAAGTGCTCTGGATTCAGAATCAGATGCTAGACTATGGGTTCAACTTCAAGGAGACTCCCATCCACATAGACAACAACAGTGCCATCTCCATTATAGAAAATCCTGTGCAACACTCAAGGACCAAACACATCAACATCAGGTATCATCTGATTAGGAATAATTTTGAAAAGGGATTGATCAAACTAATCAAAGTTAACACAAATGAACAATATGTTGATCTGTTCATAAAGGCATTTGATGAACAGAGATTTAAATATCTTGTATCAGCTATTGGGATGATTAACTTTGAATAGATATTCCTTAATAACTTAATCAACTTTATTTCCTAAAACTGTGTGTCCTAAGTTTTCTATTAGATCACCTCATAAGCCCAGTTCTCTTTGGAAGAAAACTAACTTTTAACTAATAATCCTCAGATTTGTGAAAATTTACCTTCGAAAGAACTCAAATTGCCTTCGAAAGAAATTTATGTCTTTAAATCATTTAACAGCTTATCTAAGATTTACCTTCGGAAGAAATTCTTGGAGTATCTTCCGAAGCTTAAATTTGTATATAAGCACTTAAATGTATTCAAAGAACAAATATCTTCCGAAAGCAACTAAGTCTCGGAAGACTTGTTCACTTCTTCCGAAGCCAAATTTTCAAAAACTCTTTGAAATATCTTCCGAAGCAAAACTTGCCTTCGGAAGCTTGGCTACAAAGCTTCCAAAGCCAAAATTGCCTTCGGAAGTTTTACAACTTCCAAGAAAACTAACTTTTTGGGCGCACTTTTTCAGAAGTAGGACCCACTTGTGGATTTCAAAGTTTATCTTTTTATCATAACTTTGTCTCAAATCCACTACATATATCTTCCAAACGGTTCTATTTCATCTATTTACTCTCATTGAGCCTTACCCTAATTTACCCCCAAATTTCATCTTCTTCTTCCTTTCTTCACTGCAAAAGCTTCCTCAAATGGCCAACATTGATCGTCGCAACGACCCTGATTTTTCCATGCACCTACACAAGCAACACAATCAGGTTGCCCTGTTACACTCTGAGAAGGATCCAAGCTTCTCAGATGTGTGTAGGTACCTTTCTTCGTCGCACTACTTCACCTCCCTTACAATTGATCCTCCTCTCTATGAGGATCAGTTGCTTGAGTTCTGGAGGACCTGTCAAGAGGTCACCATGGACGGGGAGAAGGCACTACTGCTAAAGTGCAGAGGAGGACAGTTTTCATCACTCCGGCCATCATAAACATCCATTTACAGCTCGATGATGAAGTAGGTGAGATGTCCTTTCCCAAATCTGCTGTTAACCACTCCTTTCAGCAGATGGGCTATGAAGGTGACTTCTCAGTCAAAACCTTCAGGAAGGGAAAGGTCTCATCTCAATGGAAATACCTCCTCCATGTCATTATTCACAGCCTTTCTAACAAGCATGGAGGATAGGATCAAGTTCCAAAAGACCTCTCCTTTATAGTCTATAGGATAGTACAAGGGGTCAAGTTCAGGTACTCTCAGTTTGTATATTCTAATTTACTTGCAAACTTGGACTCCTTAGAGTACTACATGTTCCCTAGGTATGTTTAACACATTCTCAACTGTGAGTTGGTACCATAGTTGAGGGGAACAAGTAATATTCTTAAAATAGGACAAATGAGGCCTGACATCTTCAAAATCTTGAAGAAGCCAACTGTTGGCTTCTCTGGGGTAGAAACAGCCATTGTCCCAAAAATGTTTGAGCTCATTGCTCAGGGTGAAAACCTAGCAGCACCAGCTAGTGTTGAACCAACACCCTCCACCTCTCAACCACCTCAAACACAGCCTACCATCACCATCACCTACAAAAGAAAATCCCGACGAACCCCTGCACTTGCTACTGAGCATGTGCAGGCCCCCATATCAGAACCCATACAGGATGAAGTGGAATCTCGAGCTCCCACTTCCCCTGGGGAGCAGACCACTCCCATCTTTCAACCAATCAGTGCTGAGGTTCCTCATGCTCAGCCTGATGAGCTCACAACCCCACAAACAGCCTTAAGCCATCACTCTGAGTCTCAACACTCTAGTTATCAACCTTCTAGGGAAAGCTACCATCCCCAACCTCTTGATCTAAACCGCCCCATTCCCATCCTTGACTTCTATTCTGATGAAGATTTAGGCTTCAGTGAGTACCATGAGTCTCTCCTCTCTTCCCACACTCAAGGAGAGATGAGTACTCCTACTTCCCCCATCTCTAGCCCACATCAGCAACCCCCTACTGAGGTTGATAGTCCTGAACATATTCAGGAAATCCGTATGGCAGAGGCTATCACCTTTGCAAGTAATAACATTACTAGGACCTCTACCATGGCAACCCAGCCTCTTGACAATTCTCTGGAAGTTGTCATTAGGCAAGGAAAATCCAGCAGCCAAGAAACCTATGCTGGTGGTGAGGAAAAAGACTTAGGTCCAATTCTCTCATCCCTCAATGATTCTTCATCTGAAAATAAGGGGAGTCTGCAACAAACGGTGCACAAATTGTCACATATTTGCACCTATTTTGTTTTAAAGATAGCTCACCTAGAGTCTCAGGTGACTATCTTACAGAAGAGGGTCAATGACTAGCAACTTGAGATCACCGATCTCAAGGGCAAGTTGGCTGAGAGACCCATGAGGACAACTCATCCAGGTCCATAAGAACCTGTGGATGTCATGGATCAATCTCCCAGCTCACATATGCAAGAGGGTGATGCTACCAAAAAGGGGGAGGGAATTCTGACAATCACAGAACCTGGGAGTTCTTCCCAGAGTATGGACATAAAGGAATCACCATCCTCTCTTGTAGTTATTCATACTCAGCAACCTCCTCTGGACAGTGATCTGAACTTGCTCATCCAACAACTGTCTGAGGAGGGAATACCAAGAGCAATGTCTGCCCCTTCTGAGAACCCAATATGGGGTTGGGGGTATGACAGCAATAGGAGAGATCTTGTGATCTCCAAAGCTCAGGGTCAACTAGAAGTTCTCAACATTTCACACCTGAGTTTCTATGAGAGCATCAACTTGGTAGATCTACCACTTCTCAACCCAAGCAATAACAGACAAGCAGTAAAATTGGCAGAAAGAATCCAAGACAAGGTGCTAGAGGAGTTTAAATTGAGATCAAAATTATATAGACAGAGGCTAGCAGGTGAGATCTTTGGTTAACTAGATGTTGAGGTAGACCCGGAGATTAGCTTCGAAGGGAAAACCTTGACTGAAGGCCCAGAGGTTGAACCTGTGAACCTTGAGATAGGATCTCCCTCTGCACCCATTACCCTCAGTAAAACACCAGCTGGTGATGGTGTTTCACAACCTCTATCTGGCCAGAGCTTGATAGCTGAACCAAGCAATGAAGGCCAAAGCTCTCTCCAGCCTGAGTCACCAAAGCCTGTGGATGACAAAGGCAAAAGGAAAATGACTCTTGAGGAAATTGAGGAGGAGAAGAGATAGAGGAAGAGGAAGCTGAGGGGAGAGAGTTCAAGTGGTTCCCCAGGGTTTATGGAAGCTGCAATCAGGGCTGCCCCCAAGCTAAACACTCAGGAAGATAAGTTAAAGGCAGCCAGGCTAAACAACCTGGGAACCAGAAACTATAATGTTGATGAACTCATCTCTCTCCCCTTAGATGAATTGAATGAACTGGCTGACACAGAGTTGTCAGAGGAGAGGAAGGAAGCAGAGGATGCAGCATTGCTCCTTAAGCACAAGTAAGAAATGAGGCTGAAAAGACTCTACAAGAACAATCTTGTCCTCTCCCCAGTTCAAGAAAGTCCTGAGCCAGAGACAGTGGCCACTGAACAACCTCAGGTAGCAACTGAAGAAGAAAGACTAAAGATGATCAGCTACCTGAGTGCCACAGGTCTCTATTAGGCAGATGCACTTCTTCCCTTACCATCTAAATACATATTGTTTGAATACAATAAGCAGATGGAAGAAAAAGCTAAAAGAGAAAAACAAGCTGAAAAGAAAGATTAAGGGAAGAAGCTGCAAAGTCAAGTGCCATCATCCATAAAAGCCAAAAGAAGTCTGCTGACAGACAAAGGATGATGAGCTTCTTGAAGCTGTATGGATTCTCCGGAAGGAGACTTGGCCCTATATCTCTATCCACAATGGATGAGCATATCAGGGTAATCAAGCAGAAGATAAAGAAGGGAGAGCTGGTGGACTTGCATTCTCCACCAAGTCCAGCTCAACCTGAAGTTGAGGTGAAGGTTAAACCCACTAAGACAACACAACCTGAACCTAGAGCTGCATCTTAACCAACTTCATCTTTTGATCCACAGCAGGGTCCTCCTCTCTCTCCTTCTGAACCTGTAAGAGAGGAGATCCCAACTGAGGGGGACTCAACTGAACAACCTGGTACTCAAGACCAGTCCCCTCAGTTAAAATCATCAGGGAGAAGAAAAAGGATGGCCAGAAGATCAACCTCAAAGAGAAAAAGAAGAAAGGCATCCACCTCCCAACCTCAGGATGAGTCAGAGCATCCTGAGGGAGTGCATGAAGAGGTCTCTCAACAAACTCCAATCATAGTAGAGTCTCTTGCTGTTGGAAGACAAATTATGTCATGGTCTTATGATGAAGATCAAGACAGATGGTATGTCATAAGAGATTAGGAAGGCATGCATGTCTATTCCTCAAAAGACATGCACAATCTTCCTCTGCATGATCTCTTTAACATGAGAAGGTTCTATGTTAGTCTGAAGGATCCAGACCTAATGATGAAGAAAGGTATGCTGAGGATCCTAATATGGACTATCAAAATCTGAAGAACTTTTCTGTTTTGGTAGCATTAGCCTAGGGGGAGTTTGTAAGATCATCTGAAGATTATGAGGGTGATGCAACCAACAAGCCAGAACAACCAAGTCTGCCATGCATGCACTAAGGAACAAAGATGAACTAGCTTTGGAAGTCTTACACTCTCAAATGTGTCTAAGTGTAAGATCTTCCGAAGCTAACAGTTCAGAAGGAGTTACTTCGGAAGTTTCACACTCAAACAGAAAAATATTCTAAGTGTGAAATCTTCCGAAGCCAAAGACCAGCATCTTCCGAAGCCAAAGATGAAATCTTCTGAAGCTTCACTGACAAAGTCTTCCAAAGCTGTGAAGACTGATTTCTTCAGAGGATAGAGAAAATATGCTTTCTCTGAATCAACTTTTAATAAAGCTGACACACTTTCCACTGCCTGCTCTGGTGGTTCACCTACTTTACACAAGTTGGTGAAACTTCCATGTTTTATCAAAAAGTAGGAATGGTCTTTGTCTGTAACTTACCTTACTTGTTTCTGTAGATTTTTGTATTAGGAAAAGTCAGTGAGCTATGGCATGTCATAGTCACTAGTCAAAAGGCAATCTGCCTTTTGACTGTAGATTGATCTTGTTGTCTAGATTAGTCAAATCCCAACTGTCTTTACATGTAAGTGACGGTTGTAGGTTGTAGTATAAAAGTATCTCAGGTCCTTGTAATTTCTTGATACTTTGTAACACTTGGAAAATAACTTAAGATCAATATACAACATCCTTGAAAACCAATCTTGTGTTCTTGTGTTGTTCTTAGTTCTGTCTTTTTAATTTACTTGTATTCTTAGTATCATCTGTCTCTAGTTACCAGTTTTCTATTTGAATTGTTAAGTGATCTAAGATCTCTCCTCAGTGTGAAACTAAGTGTTAAGTACCTTACCCGGTCCTGCAAAAGCCTTACAATATTTATTCGCAATGTGGTTTTTCAAAGTTGTATTTGCATCTTTCTTGAAAAACTTATGACAATACTTGCAACGAGCTTTGTTTGGACCGCTAGTCATTTGACATAAATTGTAATTGCACCATATTTCGGGGTTCCTATTCGTAAGAAGCGTTGCTACCACCACGTTGTTTGAACACGTATCACAACCAACGGATGATTGGGCACTTGATGAAGCCATTTTGAAATGAACGAGAGTATTGAGAATTTTTTTGAATTGAACGAAAGTATTGAGCGTATTTGAGAATACGGAGCGTTTTTTGAGAGTAGAGAGTGTTTTAACTTGTTGTGGTTCAACCAAAACATCCAATACATATTTATACTAGCTTAATGTGGGTATAATGGTAAAAAAACACAAAAAACGGTCATAAACGGCTATATAACGGCTATATAGCCGTTTTAAAACGGCTACTTTTTAAAAACCGGTTTGGGAACCAGTTTGGGACCGGTTTGAAAACCGGACCGGTTTGAAACCGGTTTCAACATATGAAACCTCAAACCTATTGAGGAACCGGCGGTTCAGACCGGGTCGGAGCCGGTTTGGGCCAAACCGGTTTGGGCCAGAAACCAGTTCCGGTCTTTTTGCCCAAACCTTCTATTGCTAAGTATTTGATTTCATTATAGTGTTTTAGTTCTTGACTGTACGGCTTAAAAATAAGATTTTTGTCGGTCCATTATTACTTAAATTGAGGGTAAGAAAATGTCTAATAGAGTTATGTATAAGTGCAAAATTATCGAATACCATGAACCATATAACAATTATCAATATGAAAATTACATAAAAGGTTACATGTTACTTATCATAACTCAAAAGACTAACAAAATAAATTTTAACATCTTCTCCCTTAAACCAATTTAAATAATCAATTTACATCTGTTATCTTATCTACATAAAGCTATAAAACAATGTATACAGTATAAACTCATCTTCGTATAGAATCGAACTGCCAATTCCGATGATCTAATACGAAGCAACTATCCAATCGATACTCCAACTATTTATATTAAAGTTAATATTTTGATTATGCTACTTAAGGGGTCTTTCGAGTCGTATATAATCATACATGACTCCTCTAAAAGGACCCAAACCTCTTGTTTGTGTTAAATACATTGCATTGGTTCCAGCCCGTAGTTGAGAATGCAATACACTGATACTATACAACCAATATAGCCCGTGAATGCCGTGTCGTGCGATCGCGTTATCCCTCCCGATTAGCCCCGTTGTGAAGATAGGCGACATCCCTCTTTGATTGTTGATATTAATCTGAGAAATAAGAAGTAGCATGAGAATGTTATCGCTAAAGGCTACTTTTCTTGTAGTGGTAATTAATGTTCATTCAAATGATAAAATAAGTAAATCAAAAACAATTAAACAAAGTGTATATACATTTTCAATGTAAATATTTTAAACCAACTCATAACAATCGTAACCGAAACAGACATAAAATCCTTTAACCCTAACACAAAACGAGTCAATCTGGTTGACATGTTGCAATTTCATTGTAATCTAAATGTAAATGGGTTAAACGGTTGACGGGTTGTAACTAATGGGTCGTAAACAGGTGGACGGGTTGACCTTATAAAATATTTAGTTTTTCATTTTTCATTCAAAATGTAAACAAGTTGTTAGGTTAACATGTTTTGTTAAACAGGCTAAATATGTCAACCGACAACTTGTTTATTTAACACGTTAGAACTAACTACATGAAGCCTGACTATTTTCATGTTGTGTTAAGTGTAAGCATGTACCTGCACTTCTGCGCCTGTGGCCGATGCCAATGCTAACTGTATTGTATAGTTTCCGGGAATGACATATTCAAGGTCAAATAACACAGTCCAAGTAGTCGGTACATACGTCTTATTTCCTATGTTCCTGTTGACGTGGGCGAAAAAC
The DNA here is from genome assembly GCA_025506505.1 of Flaveria sonorensis. Taxonomy (NCBI): domain Eukaryota; kingdom Viridiplantae; phylum Streptophyta; class Magnoliopsida; order Asterales; family Asteraceae; genus Flaveria; species Flaveria sonorensis. Next base: position 51,573,923 of record CM046432.1, on the reverse strand, counting down.
CAATCCGTTTCATAATTGCTTTCGCCAACGGTGTAGACCAAATCTTGATCTGGATATAGATCGGTGTAGCGATCCCACAACCCGTATTGCCTAAACCTGCAGTAATACAGATTCAAACGCGGTCACATTGACGTTCCCATTCAACAAACATGTAAAGAAAGGGAGCGTACGATTCGGTTCTTTGGCTCGCGTATAACTGGTTCATGAGGGTTGGATTCGGTTCAGGCACATAGAACTCGGCTGCAGTGCGGTCCGGAACACCAATTTCCCAAACTGTTGGACCATTTCTTGGTGGTTTGTATACAAGTAGACCCATTCTGACTTTACTTCCTGTAACATTCAAAACCCAAATCTTGATCACATATTCATAAATAAAATGTAAGGGCCGCTATACTACGCCATTTTAATCTAATCTCACTCCACCTACAAACAGTTGTCTAACCTCTTACCAAATGTGAGATTAGTTGGAGATGGTATAGCTATAGTATGACCCAAATGTAAAAACGAAATCGGTGTTTTGAGAATATGATTTAAAAACCTTGCAAGACATAAATGACTTTGTGGTACATGTAATCACCAATGTACCCCGGAACCCAAGCATACAGATGATACAAGCCCGGGCGAACATTCTTGATTTCGAAATAACCCTTTTCGTCGGTTTGAGTCCAGAACTGATAACCCTAATAACGAAACACCAGTTCAAATTAGATAAACAAGCCTTAACTATATATATATAGAGGTGTACAAACAGGTCCGGTTTGGGTTTTTTTGTCATCACTGAATACTCGAACCCCTCAAAACAATTTGGGCGGGTTTTTTTACCGGTTTAATCGGTTTTTATTTATTTATTTTTGAACCGTTTTTAAAACCGGTTTTGGTGTCGGGCTGCCAAACTGGTATACAAACTGACAGTTAGGACCGGGCTGGGAACCAGTTGGCTCAAAACGATTCCGGTCCAGTTTTTTTGACCGTTTTTTCCCGAACCGGTTTTTTTGGAACACCTTTATATATACACACCAAATTGATGATACTCAGAAATGAGCAATGTGTTCAGAACCAGATCAGACATCGCATCACACTTCTTATCGCTTCACACTTCTTACTGCTTCACTGGTAAGAACGCTTTGACCAGTCAGACCGGATTTGAGAATCAATGTTATATAATTTAAAACATAAAACTATTTTTTGTGGATTAAAGTTATTACTGAAGCATGATTCCTTAAATTACGAAATATGAAGTTTAAATTAGTTAATAAATTACTAAATGGTATTTTTGGAAATATTAAGTAAAATGACATAAAAATTGAAATCCGGTCTATATAAACATTGGAAATGAGAAATGTACCTTAGTTTCTTGTTGCCATGATCCAAGGGCACCAGGAGGAGCCAAGCCAATAAATGAGAATCTGGCATGTGCTAACGCTATGTCGCGGACTAGGAGCCGGCCTGTTACTTGACCGCGTTGATGGGCCCGAGAGAAATCAGTAGAGTTTGGGAAGTTGTATGGCCACATCTCGGTTTGCATTATCATCTAATAGACCACATACCATTGAGGTAAACCAACACTTGCATAATGATGTTGTTTGATTAACATTTTTCAATAGAAAACAATGAATTTTACCTCTTCTTTGGCATCAACCCAAAGGGAAAGGGGACTTTCTTCGGTTGTTACTGAGTTTAGGTATATAAACACTGGTCCGAAAACTTTTTTCCACGGTTCACCGTCACGAAATTTAATTCCTAGATCGGTCCCGGCATAATGTGTGCTAAAAAACATCTATAATAGGATGTAACGGCACGTTAAAAACTCGTACACCATTAATGCAACTATCAAATGTCAACAAAAAATTCAAATTGCATTCATAATAGGAAAAGTATCAGTCCTGATTGAGGGTTTAAGTCCTGAAGTGAACAATGATTGAGGGTTCGAGTCCTATGAACAAAGCTAGAGTGTGTGTGAATTTGCGATAAAATAAGTCATAATTTCATAAACCATTCAAATTAATACAACTAGTTTTTTTCCCGGCTTATGCGGCGAGAGTCCAAACTCTAAGATTCTGAACTTCAGTTATCTATTCAGCTCGTCAAAAACCATAAAATCAAAGTTTGATAGCGGAACTCAAAAATACTAAACTTTAGTGGCCAAACTCGTAAAAACAAAACTTCATTAAAAAATATTTTAATGACCAAACTCTAAAATCCTGAACTTCAGTGTCCAAAGTCATAAAAACAAATAAGTGACCAAACTATAAGAAACTAAACTTTAGTAGCTGAACTCGGAAAAATAAAGCTTCACTGTAAATAATTCGGAGGCCAAATTCTACTATTGTAAACTTTTGTGACCAAAATCTAAACTTAGAATTAAATGTGTTTTCAATTAAAATTAATGTGACTAAATTTCAAAAAGACCAAAACTAAACTATCTATTGAGTTTTTCAATATTAACAACAATGTTAATATTTGAAAAAGAGTTATCAGATTTTGACCCGATTGACGCATTTTCTAGTAAGCTGCATTTTAACAAAGTTTCTATAGTTGGGTTGTGGTACGTAGATAAAACACAACTCATATATCATCATTAATCAATAAGTAGCTTGTAATTGACATGTATACTAAAAGCAAGAAACTAATTAACTGTGCACTTACGGAGAGAGTAACAGGGCCAGCATGAGAGGTGAGATCTTGCTTGACCGGGCCAGCAGTACGAAACTCATTACTCGGAGTAATCATCCAAAACCCGACTGGCGGATCCGAGCATATCCAACCATGAACCCGGTTATCCTTGTTCTCAGCCGAGTATTGGTACTTGTCGTCTACCTGCATTAACAAATGTTATAGCTTAGAAAAAGATGTTAAATTACACCTTTAACCATGCATACTTAAAGAATACACATATGTACTATACGCGTACGCGCATTTGTGCGTGTGCGCTTGTGTGTTAGGATCAAACTAGACTGATACCTCCCCCTGGAGAAAAGACTTAGAAGGATGGGTCAAAAGAACAGCTTCAGGAAAATCCAGGGGCTGGCCCTTCTCGCGATCTTCGAATGTAGGCATGATCCTTTGTCTTTCGTCCGAAACAGCCATGTAACGAAACCTTATAATTCACAAGTACGTGTTTAAAAAGTAAATATATCACTTCACATAATCATGGTGTTAATAGTTATATACAGTTAATAATGATGATTAGATTAAATTTCACTTTAATCCACATGTTCTTCCAATGTTACGTTTTATATAATTGTGACATCATAGTTATTGACCCGTATATAAATCACATTTACATGTCCTTACAGTTTATCTTGAAGCTTGAACACGATCCGGCCTTGGTAGACATCAGCATCAGGCCAACCTTGCAAACGTTCGAAAATCCCATACGAGTAGAAACCGCTCGATCCCCGCAAGACAACATACCTTAAATCGACGACATAGAACATGCTTCATTAATTAATAAAAATAACAAAAAACAATGTTAAGTCTTGATTATAATTATAATCAATACCTATTACGTCTACTACTAGTATTATTATTATTATTATATTATAGCAATCAAGTTGAATAAAAGTTAAACCTTTTGTCGATATTTAAGGAAACATAATTGTCTTCCTGTGAAAATGTCCAAGGTCTTTTGAATGAGAGTTCCACTTGGTTTTCGTTGTTCACTATAACATCTAAGTGTTTGCCTGCAAGCCTGCAAAATAGACGTACGTATGATTAACAAATATGATTAAAAAATAAACACAATGCAACACAAACCACATGACACCATTGGCAACTAACAATCTTTAATTATGCCTTACTTGTCCAAATGGTCCTCCGGATCCGATGGATCGCTCCAATTAACATCCCAATATCTGCGACGATCAACAAAAATTGGTAAATTTAACAAAAATTAACTACATTGTATTCGGTGTAATTAATCCGAAAGGCGAAAGGACAAGAATCACAGGGAAACATCTACCCTCGATCTGATTTTCCGTTACGATCGTTTAGGATGTTGTCGATGCCGTTGAAGTTTATGCCGGTGACTGTGCCTTCTGGACTGGCAATGGTCATGCTAAAGATGCCGTTGTCTATGACCACCTGAAAACACAAATTTTGAAATTATCAGATGGTTTTAAAATAATAGTTATAGATCGTATTTGTTTGTTTAAATTACGTTTTAAAGCAGAACATAAAAAAAAGAACCTAGATGTATGCATTTTTATTTTTATAACGTTTACACTACAACATCAATGACAAGTGATTTATTTCTTATATTCTTTTTGTTTCTGTGTTATTATTATTATTATTTTGTTTTGAACAGCCATACACGTGTTGATAAGTTGATTAAAAAAAGTCAATTTCAGTTGTTCTTTGATTTATATGATTTGATTTACGAATTAAAGAAGTGGTTCTAATAGTTTGAGAGTGTCTTGAAACCGGCTATTTAATCTTTATTCTATGCATGTTCATTTTATTTAGTGACCCTTTGTCACCGAAATTCATCAAAACTCTATCAATTTAAGTTTTGTTAAAAAAATTGTAAGTTGAACATTATTGAGAAAAGAATTATCACAACCTTTCTTTCTTTCGGCTAAAAGATCTGGTTCCGTCACTGATTTATAAGTATAATGTTCAACACTATCTTCTATATCTAAAAATTTAATACATGTTAAAGATCTGAAAAAACAGGTTTAATACATCAAAATAAGGCCTTTTTTTATGGTTTCACTCGTATATTCAAAACCATAGTATTTTGGAGAAAATCAGACCGTAAACATTTCTACTTTATAATACAAAAGAAACATTTTGAAGGCGACAAAGGTCGTGTGAACTTACATGATCATCGTACACATGCAATTGTACGGGTGGGTATAACAATGGACCTCTCGGGTGGTTCCTTAACGTCCTTTTGCGGTTAGACCTACAAATCAAGATGGTTTTCAATCGTAAACAAAAATACTTTTTGAACTAAACCATTTGGATACAATATTTCAATAGTTAATAATTTATAAAAAAACATTGAGCCCAAAAAACGTTAAATAATTAGCCAGAAAATATATATTTTGGAGCGCAAAATCATTTATGTGAAACAATTTTGGTGTTATCATGGACAATGTGAGTGGAAATATCACGGGACTATATAAAATTATTTATGTAGTTTCGACTTTTTGTGGCAACAGACCACAGGTTTCATTTTTGTCTATTTTCTAGAAAGCAGTAAATTGTTTTTGGCAATTGGCATGTGGATGAAGGCCTTTGTTTCTAAGACAGCCTCCCATTATATTAAAAAAAATAAAGTTACCAAAATAAAATATATAAAAATGTTCTGAATTTGGATTTAATGTATAACAAAAGTTCAAAAGTTCTCACATCTAACACATTTTAGCAACAACTTCATATTTGATGACAGACAGGATGAAACCAAGGGAGACTCGGAGGTGCCTTGACTATAATACGTCAAATATTATTTATTAAAGTTGATTTTTTTTAACATAAACATGAATCGGGTGTTTTAGTCGTAAATGCTACATAAAAAAACGTAATGACAAACCTAAACTAAAAAGTTTTGGTTACGAAATTAACGATTGTTGAAGCTTTTTTTCTTCCAGACGTATGTTTTTTGCTTAATTTAAAATGTTAGTTTAATACTATTTACAAAATACATAACTTATTAGTAAAATCTATCTATCTATACTAATAAATAAGGTTTTTGTAAGTCATTTGTCACAATTTTAGAGTCTTAAATTTTATTTTCCCGCTTCTCTCTCTTAATAAATATTACATTAACTACAAATAAAAAAAAAGATCTTTTTACAAATGCAATTTGTAAAGAAATATTTTTTTATAAAATAAGAATTTTTTTTTAAAAAAAATATGAAACTTTTAAAAAACACAATATACATAAAAACCTGTGGCTTTTAAAAAATAAAATTCTTTTGAAATAAAATTAATTAAGTTTCGAAGTTATGATAAAGAAATTATTAAAAATAACACTTTTTTTAAAACAGTTTGTTTTGAAACAATTTGTTTAAAATCAAACTTTTTAGAAAAACAAAAAAAAATTAAACAACAGTTTAAAAAATGATATCGTTCTTTTATCACTCTTATGTAATATCAATCATATCTTATATCAAAAGATTGTTTATAATTCATTAATTTTTATTAATAACTATTTAATATTTTATTTATTTAACCAATGTAATACACGGGGTACTAACCTAGTAGAAAATATATATAAATACACATATGACTATATGAGTATATGCTACTATTATATAACCCTAACCTAATAGTCTAATGATACGTTGTTTGTCCCTAAAAATGTAGTGTTGTTTTAAATGTTTACAAGTATAAAATATGTGGTATTTAAGTATAAAAAACTGTTTTTCATGAAAAAAATATACTTCTATTTTTTATTAAAAACAATTTTTATATATAAACATATAAAATGGTTTTAAAGACAATCAGAATGAGAAATTCATTAGTATAAAAAAGTCGAATCAAAGATTAAAATAACTCGAAAAAGTAGCATTGATGTTAAATTAATTAAAATGAAACTTTTAGATATTAGTCCGGAGGTTCTTATGATTAATAAAAGTTATGAACTTTATTATTTTTAGTTTAAATTTATACGTTTAATTCATAATTGGCATGAATACATAACATATATATAATTTGTTCTAATATTTATTTATTATGATAACTTAAAACTCGTTTTGTATTATATAAAACGGAGTGATGTAAAATGTCAGGAAAAAGTGGTCCGTGTAAACTTCCCGAAGACTACACTACAATTATATGATTATCGAATAGACAAAAGAAAGATCACAAGATTGTGTTGAGACCTGTGAAAACACAAACACATGCTCCACAGTAAATATATTCCTTAATTTAGTAAATATACCTTCTTTATTTCTTTATTCTTTTCTTTATTTTTTTACTTTTTTATTTAGTATATATGCCTTCTTTTATTGCCATGTAGAATAAAATATGTAAATCAATTGTTATATGATAAAAAATATTGACCTAGTATATTATTTAAAAATGTAAGATCATTGATCTACTATTAATATTATATAATTCATAATAAGTATCAGTAATAAAGATTAAAAAATATATAATTATAATTAATATTTATTTTTTTTGTAAAGCGATTAGAAAGGAAAGTGTTGTTTTTATTAAAGAATAATGAAATTTCCATAAGAGGAATGAAATTTAAAATAAAAAACTTTCCAAATATAAAGAATCTGAACAGTTACAAAAAATAAAATACATGTTTAGTTTAATCATATGTAATAATTATTTTCCACTAATGTAGTAATGTTCTTACGTGGTATTATTTTATTTTAGTTGGTTTACAATCAAGAATGAAAGTAAAGGATAGAAAATTAAAGAAAAAACTGCATAATCATTAGAAAATTGTTGGTTTTAGATTTAAAATAAAATAGAAAATATTTCTAAAAACCAAATAACAAAAGAAAGAAATTGTGATTATGGACTTTAGGTATAAACTTAATTCTTAAACATAAATGTTTAGGAGAAACATCTTATGTTACAGTATTTAGTAATAATGAGTTAAAAGACTATTTTTTTGATCTATTGACTATATTGTACGATTATAAGTTAATAAATTAAATTTATGATGGAATATTAATGGGTAGGAGATCCCGTACCCCATTTTGGAAGGTTTGTAGGAAATTTTTAAGGGTTTCTTGCTTAATTTTAGAAATGATATATTTAAAGCAAACACCTTCGATAATTCCTATTATTCTACTCTAACCTCTATACAAACACAACCAAAGTACGTGATGTAAGCATTAAGAAAGAATTTGATGTTTCATATTAGTAAATATTCCAAATAACGACTTGTAGTACACGTCAATAAGTCAAAATAATAGGTCAACAAATTCACCAAAAAGATGTAGAAAGTCAAGAGAAATCTAAGAGCATGAGTACAAAGCAAGAAAACTAGAAACCTCATATTAGTTTTTCTGATTTCCACGACCTCATAAATCTCGTGATTCTATTTTTGTTCATTTAATATTCTTTCCCAAATTAAAAAAAAAAACCCTTAATAAAAACATAATATTACTAGAATAATTTAACTTTTTAAATGAAATAATGGTTAGATTCTTAATATCATTAACAAAAAAGGAGCCATCTTTTAAACTTTTTAATCAATTTTGCATTGTGAGTGCTCATATTTTATATTACCCTGTTAAAAAGATTCGATGTACATAATAATTTAAGGAAACAAAACTCTCGGAAAAGGAAATTAATAGTTAAAAAAATCAATACTTATACTTAAATACTAGTAACGTGCCCGCGCGATGCGGCATGTGCGACACTTTTCATTATGGTACTCGTCTCTGGTTAGTTTTATATTTAAAAAACTGAATTCCTTCTTTTAAGCATATTGTAACAAACATGAAAAAAATTGTATATAATTAAAGATACAAGGGTCTAAGTGTAAATAAGTTTAAAGTTCCATTTTTTTAGGTTTGTTAAAAAGACATAATTACCCTTATTAAATTGATTTTTTGGGTTGTACCTTGTGCTTAAAATTTACAAATCTCTTAATTTTGGCCGGAATCCTTCCTTCGTGCATTATAATATAGTATAGATGTATATGAAAATTAAATTGAGAAATAATTACCAAAAAAGACACAAATGAGAACCTTCATTAATTATGTTATGGCATGCAATTGATGACAGGCAAAACTTTAGCTTACGGTTAACCATAAACAAGTCCATATTCAGTAATCGCCGAAATTAACTCCGACCAAAATCCAACCTCCCATTTTCACATGGTCTTGATTTCAGACAATCAAATCATAACAACTAAAAAATTGAAGTCTGAATATGATCCGTGAGACGGTTGCCTCTTTTGACGTTCTGGGGCGTTCTGGGGGGAGGGTGTTGCGAGCCGGTTAGCGAGTACAGTAAACTTGTTTTTTAGCATATGTAGAAATTATATTGAAGCATATATATACACATACATACATATAGAGAGAGACTGAGAGAGGAAAGAAACTAACTGTGTATTGATTGAGCTTGTGGAGTTAGCAGTAGCGGTGACGAAGTGGAGAAGAACAGCGACGAATAATATTTTCGTCGCTAATATCATCCCCTTTCTCTTTACCATTATGAACCTGCAAATCCTCCAAATATAAACTGTTGAATGCAACCATATATTAAATATAATAATAATATACCACAAAACAACAAACAAAATTAAATGTATACCCAATATAGTTAATGACAAAACAAACCTTGATTAGTGTATAACAAAAGTCTTAATGTCGTTTCAACTCCTTCAGAAAACACCAGTCAAAGAACACAACAACAACAACACCCTGCAAATCTAGCAAAAGGGGCCAAAAGGGTGGTTGTGGTGGGGTGGGGTGGGTGGGTGGGGGGGTGGTGGTAGGGGAGACGATAATACCTAGCGTTACAAATAAACTTGGTATGATTATAATGGCAAGAACACTTTATTCTCCCTCAAATGGTTATGAATATATATATTTATAGTGCAACGATTTTGATGAGTTTAGGTAGGTTTTAATTTAGTAGGTGGGCTGCCTTTAAAAAAATTCATTTTTCAAGATTGACTTGTTATATTTGCCAATACTTTTCAAAATTAATTTGGTAAAAGCGCTATGTCAGGGATTAATTAGTTTGATTAGTTAGGGATATATGCACTGATGTAATTTGAACAAGGTGACTCCTGTTCATTTTTTCAATCAATGTATTTGTATTTTTTTAATTATTAATAATTATTTTTATATGGGTGAGAGTTGAGGCCAAAAGGTCATGCTCAAAACAAAAGTTATACTACAAGAATTTTAGGTGTCCGTATTAAAAAAATTCAATCATTATTTTATGAAAAAATAATAACACGATTAGTATTTAAGGAGTAGCATTACGGAAAGTTTACAAAATAATGGAAGCATGTTACATTTTCTAAAAATCAAAATAGGGGATAGATCTTGAGGTTTAAATATATTGTGATTTATTTAAACTTATTTTTAAGATTCTATTAGTAAAATTTTAGAATTTATATTTATATTTATATATAAGCAGGAATGAATATTTCTAAAATTTAAGTCTAGAGTTACTTTTTTTTATGTAAAATGTAATAAGCAAAAAGATAAATAAATATACAGATAGTACGATTTTTCATACTACAGGTACAACTTTTTTAACATATGTAAATAAATAAATTAAATATTAAACTATTATCCAATAAAAATAAGTTATAATTAAAAATTAGAGTTAATTACACAAATAGTCCATGTGGTAAGGTTATTTTTCAAGTTTAATCATCAACTATGGTTTATTATAAGTTAACCCATTAAATATGTCAAGTTGTGACAAAATTGTCCACAGTTTAAATATACGTTAACTTTTTCCTTTAAGTATGTTTGAATGACCTTTATACCCCTTCGCACAATCCTTTCCACCACCACCAACACCCATTATCACCACCACCGTCACCACCACTGTCTCCACCACCTCCAACACCCACCGCCTCCACCCCCTCCCTAACCCCTTTACTCTTGGTATCAATCTCTACCTCCAGACACCATTTTAAACACCATCATCCATGCATCATCCCAACACCACCATGGCTAGCGCCATCTCCAACACCACCACAGCTTGCCATCTCCAATCATTTTCACCAGCTCTACTAGTTGAGGATGAAAAAAAAAGATGGTTTAGATGTTGAATCTAGTGAAGAAAACTTAATAGACCCACGTCAAATTGACCTAACCTCGAGTGAAAGATGGTTTCATGGTCGACGATGGTGGTGGTTGACGGTGTTGATGATGGTGCGGTGTTGTTCTTGGGTTGGGACAATGCAAAGAGAAAGGTAAAAGTGTAGGTGAGCTCAACACGTCACACTCAAATTTCTAAGAGACATTTATAATTAAATGTAACAAATCAAAACTTATTGAAGATTTTAACATTACATCCAATATTTTAAAAATACTAAACAAAGATATATAAATTAAATTCATATAACATTAGATAATATAAAATTAAGTCAAATACATGTAACACTCAAATTTCTAAGAGACATTATAATTAAATTTAACATATCAAAACCTATTGAAGATCAAATGGTTGTTTAAATTCTATAGTATACATGCAAGTGTGATGATTTAAAAGTATAATACATGTAGCGTAAAGAATCTATGTTGAGTAAATAATGTGCCCATCGCCAGTAAAAGAAAACATAAAAAATCTAGTGAGAGAATAACAATAAGTCAATTACTATAGAGATAGTTTAATATTTTTCGTACTATATTATAAAAATTTTAACGTTTATAAATAATTTAAGTTTGTTATACAATTATAAAATTACATCTATATTAATTCATATGATGTTGAACAGTAATAATAATAATAATTTAATAGTAATTGTTTAATAATTGTTTATTAATAATATATTGATAATAATAATCATATAATAGTAATTGTTTAATAAATTTTTTTTTTAATTAATGTATATGTAATAGTTGTTTTTGATTGGAGTGGGATATAAACAAAGTCTGGTTCGGTCGGGATTTCTAGATAACCGATGGTTTAAAGGTGTTACATAGATGTAAACCAAATCGATTAACGACTTGATTGTTCAATTTTTAATAATAATAATAAAACAATACTAATATTTTTTAATTTGACTATTAAATAATAATATTTAATAATTTGTTTGTTGAATGTTTATTGAACATTCTAATTAATTAACTTTGACACATTCACATCTAAAGCGTTTAAAAACTTTTTAAAATGTCAATTTAACCTCATTAGATTTCTAAAGTTTTGGGTTTACGTGTCGGGTAAAATATAAAATGTTTCTGTGCATACTTCTATGTACGTTTTAATATGATCTATGTTTTGATGTTTGCTTGCGTTTTGAAGTAATTTTTTTTCTAAAATGAGTGGGGTCACAAATAAAACGTTGTTCGATGGTATAAATCCGTATTACTCTACATTTTAACGTAATATTATTTTGGAAACGAATCGAGACGATCGTAAACTATATTTTATCACGCCACATACGGCCCAATTTTTGTACGTTTCGCCATAATTTTGTTTGAAAAAAAGTCGGGTCAAATATAACACGTTTTTGTTCAATGGTATAAATTCGAGTTGGTTTAAGGTTCGACGTTAAGTTAGTCCGGAGACAAATTGAGTCGATTGTTAGTCTATACGTTATCACGTCATCTACAATGTTGCCGCAATGTGTTGTCGCATTCGTGTTTTGATATTTGGCGCAAGTTGGGAAAACCTAGTTGGTATTTAATACACATAAGATGGCTGAATTACAAATTAATTAAATAAGATTACTCTTTCATTTTAATGTATTAAGCAATGGAAACATTAACATTAAATTTCCCAAAGAAAGAAGAAAAGGAAACAGTAGTTACGACTTAATTAAAATCATGAATTACAAATAAACTTAAGAAACATTACCCATATATTATTCTGGCTGAATGGTAGCTCCATGACTTTCAAATGGGAGCTCATGGGTTTGAGTCTTGTCTATAGCAATATGCTCTGTGTGAGCCAAGCAACGTTTCTAGTCATAGGTTTCCTCTTATATGAGATGGGCTAGGTTGCCATGCATCTATTCTACAGGTGGAAGGGTGATTTATTTGTAGGGTGATCTCGAGTGTCAGGACCTTAACTATTCAAAAAGTAATCATAAACGAAGACTAAAAAGGCATGGTATGACCGTATGCCCACGTGGTACGCGTCTACCAATAAAACTATGTGTGACCTGGGGACCATCAAAGACACCTGAGAATTGAGAAGGATGAAAAATGCATGAGAGAATTAGTTAACAGCAAAAGAGATGTCAACATAGTTTTTTTTATTAGGGTTTTAAAAAACAATGACCTCAGCTATAAATAGAGAGGTGATATCATGTGAGGGGGCCATTCACTCTTTACACAAAAAAGGCTTAGATCGTTCTGTAAAAAGTTATCTAAATTCAGTACTTTGCTCCATTTAAAGATTGTTCTCCAACTCTACAATCACCAATAAAATGTAAATGTTTCTATTTAGTTAAAGTCTAAATAGCGTCATAATTACATCCAATAATTTAAAAGTAAAGAAAGATGTGTAAAATAATTCATATAAACACTCAAATTTCTAAGAGACATTATAATTAAATTTAATAAGTCAAAACTTATCGAAGATTAACATGATTGTGTCTAACCATGACATGGACGTATCGGGATTAGTTGAGCTTGAAGTTGACACACATTACAATGGTAGAACCTAAAGAATACTTGACTAGAAAATGTTTAGCGTGTTGTTGGTAATCTAAGCAAGTTTTAAAACATTGAAGTATGGTTAGGCGGGATATAACTTGTATATGGATATAGAATGTAACCCAAGACCTTATTTTGTTATGTTATACATGGAGTGTATAAATGTCCCTAGAATGTATTGTAAAGGTTTTTGTAAAATGAAAAATTTAGGTCTAGTTAATCTACTGCTATATGTTTTCTCTATATGACATTGGTACAATCGGTCACGGCTCTCCAATGGGGTATGACAATATTAGAGGGATGGTCATAATAGATACGGACATTAGATTTACTTTAAAGATTTAGGAAAGGTTCTACATTGAATTCGATACCAAGATGTTAACTAGTAGCATGTAGCACTCTAGACTCACGGGTAGAGCCAAAGGACAATTCAAATTTCATAGGTTATGTTACAATCATGTATCATGGTTTTTAAAAATAGTTGGGACAAATACTTATTACTAATGGAATTCTACTACAACAATTGCTATCACTCGAGCATTGAGGCTTTACTATAAGAGATGCATGAAGAATTAGAGGCCCATAGCCAGCAAAGTAGTGATGGAACATCTGTTTGGAGCCAACTATAAAAGAAGCCATTGTTGATTAGGTGCATCAGGTTTTACAATCTGTGATGCCCTCCATCTTGACGGAGATACTCAAGGAAATCAAAAAAGAGAACAAGATTGAAAAGAAAGACAAGTTGGTATGAAAAAGTCTACAAGTAATGCTTGAACTGAGGAAGAGAAATAGGAAGATGAGAAGGAAGGTGGTGATAGTGAATTTGACTTTATGCCTACCAAAAGCTATGATTACAAGGCCGTTAAGGGATGCAATCCATATTCTCATTTTGAAAATAAAAATGCCATTACTATTCAATGAGTCTCTAAGATGAAAGTACTGATTGAGATACATTGATGCCGAAAGGATAAGGCAGTCAAGTTTATTACATACTCCTTTATGTTTGAAGGCCTTCACTGGTGGGCTTATGATCAAACATACCAAAGGTCAACGTGAACTCAAGAAAATAAAGTGGTCAAAGTTAAAGTTGCTTATGATGAAAAAGTCATATCCCCAAAATGAGGTTAATAGAGTGGAAAGAGATTTTTTTTAGCCTAAAGGCAGGTAGGATGACTCATCGGGAGTATATCTCCAAGTTTAACGAAATCTATAGCTTGGTCCCTCATTTGGTTAATAATGAGGAGAGAAGAATGAAGTATTATGCTTAAGGGTTGTCGTCAAAAGTTCACACTTATGTCACACCCTCGCTAAAGCGGAAACACGAGGATGCGACGGACGTGTTCGTCATAACACATTGGGGGTTCAAGAGAATATCTAAAGCTATTCTCCGTACATGGGTCATGACGTCGCCCGACACATAGGAACATATGTCAAGGATAGTCACTACCAGAACGTCTTACCAAAATGCATAATCATACCAAAACTCCATACAGAAACAAATCAACACAATTGTCAAACAATAAAAATCTCAAAATCATCAAAATTACAATCAATAAAATCCAACAATCCACAACATGTCCTAAAAGTCTCTTGAATGTCTAATGCTCCTAGTGGAGCGGTCTCGTCTAAGTCCAAAGCCATACACCTAGACTTCATTACCTGAAAATACATGCTCTAAAAAGGTCAACATACGTTGGTGAGTTCACAGGTTTATAAGAACAAATATTTTGCCGTGTATAACATGCATAGAAAATTGTATGTGAAAAAGATACATAGCAGTCAAGATATCAACATAAGTTCGAATGCAACCCAAGTCCAAGACATTCCAAAATTGCACACAACCGGATTATATTCACCCAAGGGCAAGCCCCGGCCAAGTCGGTCTCGACTAGTATACCGACAACATGGGTGGGGGTGTCAACCCGTTAGTACTAACAATATCTCTCCATAACGTCCAAGTACACAAGTTGAAGGACAAGCACAAGCACAAGTACACACTCATGATTGAATATCAAGACTCATACCATGACTCAAACCACATACAATATTTCAAAAGAAAATCAAACACGGCATAGTCCAAAACCATGAGCATGCTTTTCCCCCAAGTAAAATATATTAAAAAGGGGTTGTGAAACTCACCTTGAAATGTCACAGTTCAAATTCCACAACACGCAGAGGAAGCTCTAAAAAATATATAATTCACACAAGGATTAATATAGCACCAAATATCGATGACTAATATGGGTGCAATCCTGTTAGTCCAGCCCTTAACACTAATCAAGGTTTTCTATCGTCACACTTATTAATGTAATTCTTTTGTAAAGAGTTTTAATCAATATTATATTCAAAACTTGTCTTAATTTAGACTATTTAATCCCAACCCTTCTTTTTTAAGTTTTAACAAAATAATTCAGCATACATATCTGATTGCGCATCAGTCTTGTATAGCTGTTAGGAGATCGACACAACCACGAAACATCGAGTAAGAGGTGTCATTTGAAAGAGCAGACTTTAAATTAAACTCCAGAAAAAGAATCAGGTTCATTTGACAAAATATGAGGAAGTTATGACACGAAGAATAAAGACCAATCTGCTGCCCAGATTCGTCAGTTTTGACCTTCAGTTTTGTTTGCTACGTTTGGAGGACCAAACGATGTCGAAATGACACGAGACCACTTGGGTTAGTTAGAGGACTCATGGGGCTTAAGTTTAGACCAAGATTTCGCCCCAATTGAGATTATTTAGACCAAGTTATCACCCGAGAAAAAATGACCCATATTTCTGACAGTAAGCTGTCCAGATTGTTAGATTCGTTCCTTGCGTCACAAGTCCCAATATGCGCCCGTTAACAACCCAAATATGTAAAATACTTTTATTCCAGTCTCAAGTTGTCAAGGAATTCAATTAACCACTTTATTTATGTAATTTTTTTCCAGTCTCAACCAGTTGTTAGTTTCATAGTCTCCCGGTTTGCAATCTTTAGGTGATAGTTTCGTTGTTTCGTTTCGTTTAACCCATCAATTCTTTTGAGGAACAATTTTAGTTATTTCAAAACGTTTTATAGGTTCAAAATCTTGATTAAGGGCATGTCATCCAATATTTCCACTCAATATCATGGATTACATTACCATAAAATCCAAGAATTAGGGTTTCTTACCAAATGGCGAATCCAACGATCGTAACGCTTAGATTCTCACGATCTAGCACCAAAAACTAAAAATGAAAGATCATTAGATGAAGATTTCGAGTGTAGATGATGATTATCATCTATTTTGAGTGAAACAAGGATTAAACTTCATCAAACACGAATTTCGCTTACCGTATCTACGAAGACGAAGGTATCTTGCTTGGTTTAAGGCTCTTGGGTGTTTTGATTTCAAAAGTCGATGGATGCTTGAGGATTTTCAGAGAATTCGATGGTTAGAGGGGAAAAGAGAGAGTTTGGAGAAGGAGGTGGCTAGGGTTTTATGTGAAAACTAAAATTTTGTGCAAATGAGCTAAGGCAAAGGGGAATACCCCCCTTAAACCTTGCGGCCGAAACTTGGGAGGAAGAAGGGCCTTCGGGCCCTTGGCCCATCTCGTGTATTCCGTCACGTCTCAAGCCACGCGTCGTCTAATTTTTACGCTTTCAGATTCCGCGCGCAATAACGGTTCCAAAGAACTATCACATGCCCTAGGATTTGGATAAATTATATTTTTAGAACCAATTTAAGTTGTTTTAACAGGCTTTAGGCAAAGCCCATGGATGTAATGCTAATTGGGTTATGGTGAAGTTTCGTGTTTTACATTTTAGAAAACCCTCGGTTGGGCTCAATACATAGAACCTCATACGATGACAAGCCCACTAGTCACATAATGATATAGGCTCCAGGCCCATCATAAAACGTAGGCCCATTAGACCAAAATTTGGGCCCAACAAGAAAAGAACTATAAATCAAGACCTAGCCCAAATAAAGACGAAAGTCAAAATCAAAAGTCAAAATTCAAACTAATGCCAAAGCCAACGTACCTATTTTGGTGACGAATGTCATAGTATCCCCTAGTTGAAAGAATTTCGTCCCGAAATTCAACTAGAGTCATCAACTGCACTGCCATCCGCAAATAGGTGAGGGTACTTAGTCCTCATTCCGTCTTCTCTTTCCCAAGTAAACTCAGGGCCTCTCCTTGAGTTCCATCTTACCTTCACAATCGGGATCTTGCTTCGTTTCAACATCTTTATTTCCCAGTCCATGATCTCTAACGGT
This sequence comes from Flaveria sonorensis, assembly GCA_025506505.1. Lineage (NCBI taxonomy): Eukaryota > Viridiplantae > Streptophyta > Magnoliopsida > Asterales > Asteraceae > Flaveria > Flaveria sonorensis. The sequence goes on along the minus strand of CM046432.1, from coordinate 51,556,411 downwards.
TCTTCGACGACATCCACTTGAATTTCCTCGAGTGGCACATGCAGCGTCTCATCAGCGAGACACTTCTTGAGATTTGAAACATGAAACGTGTTATGTATGCCGTTCAACTCTTGCGGCAATTCCAGTCGATATGCAACAGGACCAATTGGTTCAATAATCTTGAATGGACCAACGTATCTCGGTGCTAACTTGCTCCTCTTGCCAAAAAGAATAATGCCTTTCCAAGGCGACACTTTCAATAGAACATTATCCCCAACAGTGAACTCTAATGGCTTCCTTCGATTATCAGCATAACTTTTCTGACGGTCTTGGGCTGCCTTCAATCTATTCCTTATCTGAAACACCTTGTCGGTAGTCTTTTGTATAATCTCGGGTCCAATCATATGACTTTCCCCGACCTCTGCCCAACACACCGGCGACCTGCACTTACGCCCATACAATGCCTCAAATGGTGCACATCCAATACTCGTATGGTAACTATTATTGTACGAAAACTCCACCAATGGAAGGTGAGTGTCCCAGGTACCGCCAAAGTCAATCGTGCAAGCCCTCAGCATGTCTTCCAAAGTCTGAATCGTACGCTCACTCTGACCATCGGTCTGAGGGTGATAGGCAGTACTCATGTCAAGACGTGTCCCCAGTGACTTCTGCAAGGATTGCTAGAATCAGGATGTGAATCGTGCGTCCCGATTAGATATGACTGACACGGGTACCCCATGTCTAGACACAATCTCACAGATATAGATCCTTGCCAAATTTTCCATTTTGTAGTCTTCGCGTATAGCCAATAAATGTGCAGATTTGGTCATTCGATCCACAATAACCCAAATCGTATCATGCCCACTACTAGTCCTTGGTAACTTTGTAATAAAGTCCATCGTAATATTCTCCCACTTCCATTCAGGGATTTCAGGTTGCTGCGATAAACCTAATGGTCTTTGATGTTCTGCCTTGACCTTCGCACATGTTAAACACTTACTAACATATACCGCTATATCCCTCTTCATTCCGGGCCACCAGTATAAATCTCTAAGATCGTGGTACATGTTATCCGCACCAGGGTGTACCGAATACCTCAACGTATGTGCCTCATCCAATACGATCTCCCGAACATTCCCCGTAATGGGTACCCAAATCCTACCCATAAGGTATAACCCTCCATCATCCTTTTGTTCGAACTGTCGGTCCAGTCCTCTCAACCCTTCACTCTGTACGTTTGTTTCCTTTATTGCTTCGACTTGAGTAGCAATAATATGAGTCTTAATATCCGAATGAATGGTCATTTGTAGGGCCCGGATGCGTATAGGTTTGACTCTTTCCTTTCGACTCAAAGCATCCGCTACTACGTTTGCTTTACCCGGGAGGTACCGAATTTCACTGTCGTAATCACTAAGCAATTCCATCCATCGATGCTGTCTCATGTTCAATTCCTTTTGGTCAAAAATGTGCTGGAGGCTCTTGTGGTCGGTATAAACGACACACTTTATACCATACAAATAGTGCCTCCAGATCTTAAGAGCAAAGACCACCGCGCCTAACTCCAGGTCATGGGTGGTGTAATTCTTCTCATGATTCTTAAGTTGTCGCGATGCATATGCAATCACTTTATCTTTTTTCATGAGCACACAACCTAAACCTTGATGCGACGCGTCACAATACACAACGAATCCGTCTGAACCCTTAGGGAGTGCCAATATCGGTGCATTACACAACTTATTTTTCAATGTATTAAATGTGTCCTCTTGTTTAGCACCCTATTCGAACTTCTTATCCTTCTGCGTCAATTGCGTAAGTGGTTGTGCAACCCTTGAGAAGTTCACGATAAATCGCATATAGTAACCTACTAAACCAAGGAATTGTCTTATCTCTGAAGGCGTCTTAGGCGCCTCCCAGTTTTTAACTGCCTCGATCTTTCCAGGATCCACATGAATTCCTTTTTCATTCACTACATGCCCAAGAAATTTCACCTCTCGCAGCCAAAACTCACACTTGGAGAATTTGGCATAGAGCTTCTCTCTTCCCAATAACTCCAAGATTGCTTTCAAGTGTCCCTCATGATCCTCTTTCGTCCTTGAATAGATCAAAATGTCGTCAATGAATACTATGAAAAATTTATCTAGATAGGGTTTACACACCCTATTCATTAGATCCATAAATACCGCGGGTGTGTTCGTTAGCCTAAAAGGCATAACCAAGAATTCATAATGCCCATAACGCGTCCTAAAAGCCATCTTTGGTATATCATCCTCGTGCACCCTCAACTGATGATATCCGGAACGAAGATCAATCTTCGAAAAATAGGTCGCCCCTTGAAGTTGATCAAATAGATCATCTATCCTTGGCAAGGGGTAACGATTCTTAATAGTTAACTTGTTCAATTCTCGATAATCTATACACATTCTGAAGGATCCATCCTTTTTCTTAACAAAGACCACTGGCGCTCCCCACGGCGAATGGCTTGGTTGGATGAAACCCTTGTCTAGCAACTCCTGGAGCTGATTAGACAGTTCTTGCATTTCTGACCAGGCTAGTCGATAAGGAGCCTTAGCCACAGGCACTGCGTCCGGTATCAAATCGATTCGAAAATCTACCTATCTTGGTGGTGGCAATCCTATCAAATCATCCGAAAACACCTCTTGAAAATCCCGCACAATAGGTTTGTCTTCGATCTTCAATTCCACCACTTTCATACTCATTATATATTCTTTCTTCACTTCCGGCTTCTCCCCATGTACTTCAAGTGTCTTGCCACATGGTAAGGGTATGCGCACAATCTTTTCGTTACAAACGATTTCGACCCTATTCCCAGTTAACCAGTCCATACCACCACTACGTCAAAACTTCCAAGCCCAAAAGGTATAAGATCTATTCTAAAAGCATGATCGTCCAAAGTTAAGGTGCAGTTCCGTATTATATCCCTAGTCTCTACTAGGTTACCGTTGGCCAATTCTACTACATAGCTTGATTCCATACAACTAGGGGTCATATCCATTAATTTCACAAACTCGGATCATACAAAACTATTATCGGCACCCGTATCAAATAAAACTGTAGCATAATGTTCATTTAAAGTAAACGTACCCGTCACCACTTGTGGTTCCTGGCGAGCGTCATTGGCACCGATTACAAACGCCCTTCCACGAGCGGGGTTACCATTGTTACCTTGTTTAGGATTTTTGCCAATCGCTAATGCTTGATTTTGGTTGTTGTTTCTTGCATTCAGGTTGTCCACCTGTCCTGGTGCTCTGTTTAACTTTGGACAAGTATTACGGTAATGGTCTTGGCTCCCGCACTCAAAACACACGCGTGGTGCCCCCGCTGGTCTAGCTGCATTGACCGGCACTGCTGGATTCACGAGTGTCCTGCAATGCTTAGCTAAGTGCCCACTTGCTGGCAAGCGTAGCACACAGTACATGGCACTGTAACTGGATGATGCCAGTCGCACTTGATGCACTTCGAATGAGTACCAACATAATCCTTCTTTGTAGGTGTCGCAGCCACATATCCCTTCAACACCTTTGTTTTCTTATCCACTTTACTATTGGTCGATCTGCTTGACTCCCCAACATCCTTTCGCTTTTCTCCAGTCTTTCCCAAAACTCCAGTTCGTACCATTTCATCAGTCAAAGTACCTGCTTTCAAAATTGCACATTGTATGTGTCGGGCGACGTCATGACCCATGTACGGAGAATACCTTTAGATATTCTCTTGAACCCCCAATGTGTTATGACGATCCCGTCCATCGCATCCTCGTGTTTCCACTTTAGCAAGGGTGTGACAGATTGGTATCAGAACGTCTTACCAAAATGCATAATCATACCAAAGCTCCATACAGAAACAAATCAACACAATTGTCAAACAATAAAAATCTCAAAATCATCAAAATTACAATCCATAAAACCCAACAATCCACAACATGTCCCAAAAGTCTCTTGAATGTCTAATGCTCCTAGTGGAGCGGTCTCGTCTAAGTCCACAACCATACACCTAGACTTCATTACCTGAAAAGACATGCTCTAAAAAGGTCAACATACGTTGGTGAGTTCACAGGTTTATAAGTACAAATATTTTGTCATGTATAATGTGTATAGAAAATTGTATGTGAAAGAGACACATAGCAGTCAAGATATCAACATAAGTTCGAATGCAACCCAAGTCCAAGACATTCCAAAATTGCACACAACCGGATTATATTCACCCAAGGGCAAGCCCCGGCCAAGTCGGTCTCGACTAGTATACCGACAACATGGGTGGGGGTGTCAACCCGTTAGTACTAACAATATCTCTCCATAACGTCCAAGTACACAAGTTGAAGCACAAGCACAAGCACAAGTACACACTCATGATTGAATATCAAGACTCATACCATGACCCAAACCACATACAATATTTCAAAAGAAAATCGAACACGGCATAGTCCAAAACCATGAGCATGCTTTTCCCCCAAGTAAAATATATTAAAAGGGACCATGAAACTCACCTTGAAATGTCACAGTTCAAATTCCACAACACGCAGAGGAAGCTCTAAAAAATATATAATTCACACAAGGATTAATATAGCACCAAATATCGATGACTAATATGGGTGCAATCCTGTTAGCCCAGCCCTTAACACTAATCAAGGTTTTCTATCGTCGCACTTATTAATTTAATTCTTTTGTAAAGAGTTTTAATCAATATTATATTCAAAACTTGTCTTAATTTAGACTATTTAATCCCAACCCTTCTTTTTTTAAGTTTTAACAAAATAATTCAGCATACATATCTGATTGCGCATCAGTCTTGTATAGGCTGTTAGGAGATCGACACGACCACGAAACATAGAGTACGAGGTGTCATTTGAAAGAGGAGAATTTAAATTAAACTCCAGAAAAAGAATCAGGTTCATTTGACAAAATATGAGGAAGTTATGACACGAAGAATAAAGACCAATCTGCTGCCCAGATTCGTCAGTTTTGACCTTCAGTTTTGTTTGCTACGTTTGGAGGACCAAACGATGTCGAAATGACACGAAACCACTTGGGTTAGTTAGAGGACTCATGGGGCTTAAGTTTAGACCCAGATTTCGACCCAATTGAGCTTATTTAGACCAAGTTATCACCCGAGAAAAATGACCCATATTTCTGACTGTAAGCTGTCCAGATTGTTAGATTCGTTCCCTTACGTCACAAGTCCCAATATGCGCCCGTTAACAACCCAAATATGTAAAATACTTTTATTCCAGTCCCAAGTTGTCAATAAATTCAATTAACCACTTTATTTATATAATTTTTTTCCAGTCTCAACCAGTTGTTAGTTTCATAGTCTCCCGGTTTGCAATCTTTAGGTGATAGTTTTGTTGTTTCGTTTCGTTTAACCCATCAATTCTTTTGAGGAACAATTTTAGTTATTTCAAAACGTTTTATAGGTTCAAAATCTCGATTAAGGGCAGGTCATCCAAGATTTCCACTCAATATCATGGATTCGATTACTATAAAATCCAAGAATTAGGATTTCTTACCAAATGGCGAATCCAACGATCGTAACACTTAGATTCTCACGATCTAGCACCAAAAAATAAAAATGAAAGATCATTAGATGGAGATTTCGAGTGTAGATGATGATTATCATCTATTTTGAGTGAACAAGGATTAAACTTCATCAAACACGAATTTCGCTTACCGTATCTACGAAGACGAAGGTATCTTGTTTGGTTTAAGGCTCTTGGGTGTTTTGATTATCAAAAGTCGATGGATGCTTGAGGATTTTCAGAGAATTCAATGGTTAGAGGGGAAAAGAGAGAGTTTGGAGAAGGAGGTGGCTAGGGTTTCAAGTGAAAACTAAAATTTTGTGCAAATGAGCTAAGGCAAAGGGGAATACGCCCCTTAAGTCTTGCGGCCGAAACTTGGGAGGAAGAAGGGCCTTCGGGCCCTTGGCCCGTCTCGTGTATTCCGTCACGTCTCGAGCCACGCGTTGTCTAATTTTTACGCTTTCAGATTCCGCTCGCAATAACGGTTCCAACGAACTATCACATGTCCTAGGATTTGGATAAATTATATTTTTAGAACCAATTTAAGTTGTTTTAATAGGCTTTAGGCAAAGCCCATGGATGTAAGGCTAATTGGGTTATGGTGAAGTTTCGTGTTTTACATTTTCATGCTTTCAGATTCCGCGCGCAATAACGGTTCCAACGAACTATCACATGCCCTAGGATTTGGATAAATTATATTTTTAGAACCAATTTAAGTTGTTTTAACAGGCTTTAGGCAAAGCCCATGGATGTAAGGCTAATTGGGTTATGGTGAAGTTTCGTGTTTTGCATTTTAGAAAACCCTCGGTTGGGCTCAATACATAGAACCTCATACGATGACAAGCCCACTAGTCACATAATGATATAGGCTCCAGGCCCATAATAAAAACGTAGGCCCATTAGACCGAAATTTGGGCCCAACAAAAAAAGAACCATAAATAAAGACCTAGCCCAAATAAAGACGAAAGTCAAAATCAAAAGTCAAAATTCAAACTAATGCCAAAGCCAACGTACCTATTTTGGTGACGGATGTCACACTTATCTCAAGGAAAGCAGTGTAATATCGTTTGAATCCCTAGTGGAACCGAAGGAGATTATATTTCATGATGTGATGGAGAAATAAGATGATTAAGAACCAAAGAAGAGGCGGGTTATTGGTGTAAAGAGGACATGTGAGAATGATTAGGGGCTAAATTCAAGAGGATAAAATTGGAGAACTCTAGCGATTGTGGGAAGTGTGGGATAAAAGATGATGGTGATATAGGATTGGCATGAATTTGTACTACTACTACGTGAAGACTGCCATTTTGCTAAAGATAGCCCTGGGCTAAACATAATTTTTAATTGTGGAGGTGTCGGTCATTTTAGTTGTGACTATAGGAAAGCTAAGCCTAGTGGTTCAAGTGATGAGAAGAAAGATGAGAAAATAGCTGTTGAAAGGGAGAAGGCAAAAGCTAGGGTTTTTTTAATGATTATGATTTACACATCTATATATGTGTAAATTTTTTAGTTTAATAAAATATTTATTGAGTTTAATAAAATGTTTTTACTTGTTATATGTGTTATACTTACATACACGTAAATGATTATGATTGTATATATGTAGCAAGATTAATCAACGTGGTTTAAATGGCCGGAAAAACTTAAGATTGGATTTGATGGTGAAAATGAAGATTGATTGGGTTACATATACGTAACACAATGTTTCATATACATAGAATATTATTACATATACGTAACACAATGTTACTTTTTGCAATTAACTCCTGCTTGATATTAGTAAAATAAAACAGGAGAAAGAATGAAAGATTTTAATTTATAATTAAGAGAGAGGAGAGAGAATGAGGGGCTGTTTGGTAAGATCTGAATCATTAAGTGCTGAACCAGTAAGAGGTCTTTATGGTTAAGAGGCTCTGAACCACTAAGTGCTGAACCAGAAACTGCTGTTTGGTTGAATATCTGAATAACTGTACAGAATGACTATTTTACATCTTTGAATTATTTTGTGCTGAATAAAATATATATGTTTGGTTAGATGTCTGAATGACTGTACGTAATGAATGATCAATAAGTAAAAAAATACAAATCATTATAGAAATTATTTCAAATACAAATAATCCAAATACAACATACTAAAATTCAAATTCAAAATATTCCAAATACAACATACTATCCAAAAACAAAGTAATCTAAATGTAACATACTAAAATCTAATTACAAATTAATCAAAATATTAATCAATTGAAATTAATTAACTAGCTATATCATCATGCAAATTATTCATATAATTAATGCCTTGTGAACCTCATTCTATATCATGAACGAACTGGTCATCATTGTTACCACCTTGTGCTTCTGCAAACAGTGTGTTCTCGTCGTATGCCATAAACAACTGACCATGAATGTTGCATTTCTGTATAAAATTATGGACGGTAAAACAAACAATAACTATGTCTCTTTGAATTGCAAAAGAAAAGGGAGCCATTTGCTTTAAGATTGGGAATCTTGCCTTCAACACACCAGATGCGCGCTCAATAACATTTCTAAGTTGTGCATGAGCATGATTGAATCTTTCTTCCTTAGTTAGTGCACTTTGTCGTCGAAAATCGGCTAACCAATACCTCGTATTACGGTATGGAGTCATAAATCCAGGAGTATTGGTGTACGCCGCGTCGCAAAGGTAATACTTATCTGCAATGTTAGTAAGAAAGGTATTAAAAAAATATTGTAATTAATAAAAATTTAAATAATGATTTAGAACCTGGTGGGGGGAAAGGAAAGCCGGAAGTCGAGTTAAAGGGTGTGTTTTGTGAGGGTAATATGGTCCCAACTTCATTCAGCATTGTTTCATATCTAAACCATTCAGCACTGAATAATTCAGTTCAGAGGCTTTTTTTTCCTGAAACAAACACATAAGTTTCTTAACGGTTCAGAGGCAGCTTCTTAATGGTTCCATTAAGAGACTACCAAACAGCCCCCGAGTGATTTTAGGGATCTTATTAATTTAAAAAAAAGTTTCTATATAATTTGTATGTGTTTTGCCTATTATACCCCTATAACCTTTTAATTAAACCCTTTAAACATCAATTAGTTACAATCATACCACTAAACAATCTTAGCCATAGATTACAAAAATCAATAGCTATAAAATGGTTTTTATAGTTTTTAATTATAATGTGATTTTCATTCCATCCCTCCCCTCTATACCCCTATGTGTGTGTGTGTATAGAGACCACATCATTTGTCAACCCCCGTCCAAATACCTTAACTGTATAACCCTATTCAACCAATCATACGTGCCACGTCATCCTTCCTAAAATTTACACGAAGGAGTAAATTTGTCATTTGTCACCTAGAGTATAGGGTCATTAAATGTAATGTAAGTTCTAACCATACTTTTTTTTGTTTGACCCGGTTGATTAGATAATAAAGATAATGTCACTTTTATACTATGTAATCATCTAAATTAATCTTAAACTCACCAACTCTATCTTATTTTTTATTTTTCCATCGTTTATCTGCATTATCTTCTTTATTTTCATCCTCATTCTCACCAATTTTCATCTTGTCTTTTCTTCATGATTTTTACAATGGTGGTGGAACAATAGAACTCGATATTGTTTTGATGGATGACTATGAAGACAAACCTTCAGCTGAACGTGCACCTAAGGATCCTTTATGTGATGATACTTTAGATATTCTTGTTGGCAACTATCCTTTTTGTTATGTTGGGTTTGTTATGTTGGTTTTGATAAGCAAGTTAGTAACTACTATTTTTTGTATTTTCTTGTACATCTTTAATGGGCTAAAGGTCATATGTTTATTTTGAGATTTTGATGTATTTTTTTTTGTTATATATCTTTTTGTTTTTAGAATCTAAAGTATAGTTTGTTGTATATCTTTTTAACTCATATTAAACAATGTGGGTATATATTTCTTACAGTACCCATCATTAAATTTGCATATCCTTGTTTACGTTAGTTTTCATACACAATGTACCCATCATTTATTTGCATACTTTTACCTAATTTATCTTTGTGAGTTACCATTCACCTTTATTTTTAACCATGTTATTATCATCATTTGTAAGATCTTTTTTTAATATATAATATTGTTTTCCGAATTATGTGTTAAGAAATTTTAAACATCGTTTGTAACTGTTTTTCTTTATGTTATCCTATTCATTTTTTTTATCTACTCCAATGTAAATATTTTTTACCTCTGCTAGGTGTTTAAACATTCATGTTCCCTTTCCCAAACTCCGAATGGTACTAAGTACCGGTGTCTCGAGGTAAATGTAGAATATAAACATGTTGTTGGAAAGAAATATGGTTCTTGCCAGGTTTTCACGCTCCGGGATTCGGTGTGGCTGGCGGTCCGATCTACCATGGCTCGTTTTGTATTTAACAAACCGGCCGTTGAAAGCGATTTGGCGGTCGGACCGGGATTCGGTGAACCGGTTGGATCGGATCTGCAACAATGGTCACCGCCGGAGCTGCTGTAACGACGGTAACCGGAGCTGCTGCAAACTTTAATGACGAATTTTGTGAGGAAGAGATTTTTCTTGTTGCGAATTTCTCAAATGGGGACCGCCGGAGCTGCTGCAATCTTCTCAACGGGGAGGGTTGGTTTTCTTGCTCGGAGGTGTTTTGTGAAGAAGATATCTGATGTAAAGAAAACTAATTGTGTGGTGATACCTTTTCAAATTTAACCTTTACGGGGAGAAGTAAAAAGTAGCTTCATGTTAATATCATTCTGATTTTACAGACTACAGCTGGGTTGTACTATCTCAATTGATGGAGTTAGAAAATAATATTTGTTTAATTTACTTACGTATAAATTTATTATCTTTAAGTATTGAAAATGTAAACATTTTATGGCTTGGCATGTATTTTATTTAATTTCTTATATAAATTGTCGTACTTTTTAAACTCTAGCTTTTATATTTTAAATAGTTAAAGTTAGTTATGTACTCATTTGATTTTTAAATCCGGGCTAGCCAGTTCAACCGGTCCGACCAGTGAACCAGTTTGACATCTGATTCGGTTCTGAAAACATTGGTTTTTGGGATGAAGTTTATAATATGTACAAAATATATGGGGACATGTCTGGTTTTGGAATTCGGGTTAGTGGTTACAAAAAATGGAAAGGTCATATCACCCATAGAGTCTTGGTATGTAACAGATATGGTAAACCTAGGACTAAAAAGTTGGATTCCTTGGATCTTAGCGCATTAGGGCGTACTCGTTTTAGTTCCCTCATAGTAATTGATTGCAAGGCTATTATTCGTTTATGAGTTTTTTGAGAATGACAACCATTCTCTTATTTCATCTGACAACATGGATCTAACTCATAGGTAAAAAAGATGCTCAAATGGTTATTAGCGACTTAGAAGATCACAAAACAAACCTTCCTAATTTCTCCTACAAGTTCCTCCATGCCGGTGTGAATTGAAAGCATTTTTCTGGGCAGACGATGTTTCAAAGATAAGCTATACAAACTTAACTAGCTGACGTATTGCATTTAATGCAAATTATTCCACCAACAAATAATTTGTATTTTATAAACTTTTTTTTTATCTTTATATATTATATATCAATTTATTTAATTTAAGATATTTTTTTTTTCTGTGTTGTAGGTACAACATGATTTTCGTCTCGCTTACTAGTGTTGATCATCATTTTCGATGTGTAACATATGGTGCTGGTCTAATTGCCAATGAGACGGTTGAAATTTACAAGTGGCTTCTGAAATCTTTCCCTAAAGTCTATTTCCATCAACAGCAACTAGTTTTAATTGATCAAAACCCAGCTATGAGGATCATCGTGTTATTTGTGTTCCACAAATCAGCTCATCACCTTTGTATGTGGCATATAATGAAAAAACTACCCTTCATGGTAACCAATTTTTACTTGTTTGTTTCTTTAATTAACCCGTTGGCTATGGTGATGCTATTTTGGTTACAATGATGTAATTAATTTCCATAATATTATCTCACTGGTTACACTATTACAATTTATACTACACTTATGTAAGTTATTGAATTGTTATCTTTTTTTTTTATAAATATTAGCCGAGTTACTTGAGATTCAAGCATAAGGTATTCTATCCACAAGTTAGTTTGGAATGTTTACCTAAAACAATCCACTTTTGAGGAGCACTGGCATAATCTCTGCGACATCCGGTAATTTTCCGTTACCAAACTCCGTTTGTTCCGTTAAGTCTTGCATACACGTGTTGGGAGCACACACTAGTTGTCGTTGAACGTTGGTGACTTAATAATAATTAATAATGTTAAACAAATAATTACTATGTTGATTATTAGTTGTGATTATGTGATTTAAATGTTTATTGTAAATTTTATCGCATAACGTGGAAACGTGTATATTTATTTCGTGTGTTTTGTGATAAATGGAAATTATGCATGATTGTTATTTGTGATTAATAATAATTGTGTTTAGTAGTTAAAAATTATTTAAAAACTATTCAAAAAGCCTAATCTTTATAAAATACAAAATGCAAGGGTTTAAAGGGTATTTATGCAAAATTAAATTAATAAAACAAAAAACTCCAACCCTAATCCCACCCTACGGCCGCGATCGACCTCCCCACATCCACAAACCTGCGATTTCAGCCAAGAACAAGCATTCACATTCGATTTTGGACAGATTTCAAGCATCACAACAAGTTAGAATCATCAATTGCAAGCCATTACACGTTTAAAGGTTAGATTTTTACATGTTTTTGATGGTTTTTCATGGTGGCCGAACCCTAGTTCGAAAATCTGCAATTGAATGTTAATTCTTGGTTTTTTGGTGATGTTATGATGTTAGTTAGGTTGTATTGATGCTAGTTAACGTTGATTATGCAAGAAAGTTTGGATTTTGGTTGTTTGTTCATATGATCATCTTGGCCGAGAGTTTGAGGCGATGTTAGATCAAATTGGATGTTGAATGTTGGTTGTTTGATGTTGTTATTATGTTAGTTGGATTGTATATATGCTAGTTAACGTCGATTTTGCAAGAAAGCTATGATTTTGATACGTTGTTCGTAGGTTACTAATAGTAGTAACTTTATTTTGCATGAATTGATGATTTGATGATGTATGAATGTTATGGATGTGTTTGTGATGATGATTAGATGCTAAGTTGATGTTATGAACAATTGAAAAACAAGAAGATGTGTTATAGTTCATACATTGCTAAAAATAGTAACTTTTGGTGTTGAATGTTGATGAATCATGATGATTAGGTGTTGTTGATCATGTTTAGATGTTGTCATGGACTTGAATTGGTATATAATTGATGAATTCATGAATGTAGTGTGAGTTTGATGAATTTGGTATGAACTTTCTCAAAAGGGAAACTTTAATTGTGCAAATCCTTGAATTGGATGATTTGAGCATGTTTGGGATATTAGGATCATGCTAGTGTGTTCATGGATGGTTTCTAAGGTGACTAAATGTGTTGTTTATGTTGTATGAATGTTGATTTGGGTTGTTACCTGTTTTGGCCTGTTAGTGGAAAAATCATGGTATGAGTTATATAGGTAAGCTAGGACTTTTGTGGATTGATGATTGATTAAGAATGAACATTTTGGATGTTATGAGCATGATAATAGTTGAGTTTTGCATGACTTGTATGATATCTAGTTGTATGATGATCTAGTTGGTACATGTGGTAAATGAAGTGCTATATGTAATCAAGTTGTATGTGAACATGTATGATATGCTGTTGTGTTAGTATTAACGAGTTATCACCTATAATATCACCAACGGGTCAACTGGGTCAAATGTGTCTTGTCTTTCTAAAACCTTGAGTTCCTTGGTTTGTAGAGCACTTAGGGTTTCATGTTGATTTTGTGTACACGTGCTTATGTACTCTTGTATTCTAGGTGACCTTTGAAGGTTGTCTTTCCCCTCTTTCTTTCAAGTTAAGCTCTAAGTTAATTCTTGCGCGTATCAGGTGAGTTCTTGCCCCACTCATTTTACATAATCTCTTTTGGGGGAGATAGCACACTGTTGATCACAAACGCTTTTATATATGAGTATGTATAATATTGATATAGTGTTGTTTACCATGGAAAGTCCTCACACTTTCGGATTGTTAATATTGAATAGCGGGGAAATTTTGGGTAGTACTACTGGGTCTGACGAGCCCCACCTGTGCGACTCGAGGTCAAACGGGTGCAATTTTGTCCTAACATATATTCGTCACGACCTGGTAAGTCGTGACGGGAGGCAACAAACGTAACACAGTCAGCTTCAATCGCGAAATCACTATGATTAATATTTTTATGTTAATAGACTAGCTATCTATTGCAATACACTACTTATGCTCTGGAAACTGTTGATTTGTTTATATTTTGACGTAAACTCTTGAACTCACCAACCATGTGTTGACTTGTTTAGTATATTATTCTCAGGTTAAGGTTGCCAGTTGCCTAGGAGCACGCACACCAGCATCGTTGAGTTGTCTACATTTGTTTGTTTACAAATTTGGGATTATTTTCATATTAAACATTTGTGTTTGGGGCGCGTATGTTTTGCGCATTCTCTTTACATACTACTTGTTTTGGGTTTTCTGTTTTAAAAACGCTTTCGCAGTATTTTAAACGTTAACTCTGGTTTTGTTTATTAATCATATAGAGTCGTTCTGGGTAACTAATGACTGAGATCCTGGTATGTCACGCGCCTCGCGGTAAAACCCCGCTTGCGGATTTTGAGGGTGTGACAATCTCCTAAATGAATGTAAGTTGACTAATCATGTTTGGTTAAGGGACATGTTTGCAATCTGTAATCTTTGGGTCCTTGCATATTTTTATGAGATTTCTATATGTTGTTTGATGAAGACAATTTCCCAATGCGAAAGCTCTAATTCATTGTTTAAAATCACATCTACCTCTACAAACACCCTTGTTCAGTTCCTAATGTGTTATGACACTGCTAGAGACCATCAAAGGTACAACCAAAGAATTTTAGAATTCACTACTAACTCTACTAGGCCTGAATTGAAAAGTGATTTAGACATTAAGGATAACGCAGCCAATATTTATAATCAATATGTTTTTAAACAAGTCTAGAATGAAATTTTGAAAGGTATGTTTAACTGTTTATAACCAATTGTGATGTTGTTGATCATTCCAATATGTACACCATATCTCATATGGACAAGAAGTCTGACTATGCCAATAAGTTCATGACAAATTATCAACCTCTTCTTATTTTTTGAATTTAAATGTAGTGCGATTGTTATCATATTTTCTATATCAAGAAACTACACTGATGCAATAAATACTATCTTATATTTGACCATCAGATTGTGACTTTAACATTAGTGTGATATTACATTGATGTTAATTATTTCGTTTGATAAATATTTGTTCCCTTATTGAACCTTTTTTTCATTTATGATTTTTCAGGTTTCGTATCATCTTTCGCAATTCTTATGATTGTTCATGCATTGGGGTATACTCGTATTGGTTACCTATGTCATCACATATTTTGTCTTTAGGTTACACCAAGTGAAAGAAATTCCTATACGCTATGTTGCAAAATGCTGTAGGCGTGAAATACTCCCTTGTCGTGTTTATAGTATTTCTAACCGGCTTAGTGTTGATAACACCTGGCATGCTATTTTGAAGAATGAAGTTATTGATTATATGAATCTATGTGTTGATCGTTAAACGAGGATGTTCATGGCCTATCTCTTTTTGCTGAAAAGATTAGGCATATTAAGAAACGTATAATGGATAATTACCAAGGTGCTTCATCTTCTAAATCAAGGAATTCTATGATACAAAAATTGTTTGGTTCTGCTGTTTCGTCAGAAGATGGTTTGTTGCCACCCAAAAGAACTTCAAACAAGGGATGTGGTGCAAACCGAAGTGTAACCCCCGGTATCTATTCATATTTGTAACCCGTTCTATTTTTTTCATTTATTGCTTTATGAATTAAAACATTCTGAATTCTATGTTATATTATTTTTTTTTATCATACATACTATTATACATGATAATTTATAGTCTTATACGTGATATACATAAGATTCAATAATAACTACTTTTGTTAGTATGAGTAGTCTTTGTTTTATAACTTTACTAGTGCAATGACTTGATTATGGTAAATGGAAGCCAAAAATAGAAATATGTTAAAGTTCTTATATTTTTATAAAATTTCTAAAGTTTATATTATTATTAAAGTTATTAACTTCTTATAAAAGTACACATGTGCTATTGTATAATAAAACTAAAGTTTTATAGACTCTCATCCTTAATTTTATAGAAAGTCTTAATCATAATATTTTTATAAAAGTTTATCATTATTATACTTTTATAAAAAAAAATACTAACCATTTAAAAGTCTTTAGAATCCTCCACATAAATATTTAATTTTACAACTTTAATACAAACTTTTTATAAAAATTAATTTTATAAACATGCTTTCATTTTTATAAAATTTAAAAGACTAAAACTCCCTCTTCTTTGACTCATTTATAATCCATCCGTAACCCCCCAATTCTTAATTATGCTCATTAAAATTTCCCCACTCATAACCCCCATTTCCACACCTGTAAATAATAATCTTTGTCTAACCATTTTTTTCTTGCACCAACTGTTCTTCTCAACTTACAAGAGAGTTCTAATTTAGCATCTATACAATCTTAAGAAACCTTCAGCCCCAACCCTCCATTCAAGTATTTGGAAGTTTCAAATCCATTCGTTTCTTAAGGTAGCAACCGCATTCTTAATTTTAGTGTTCTTATTATTTTTTTGATTTCTAAATAATTCTAAGCAACTTTATAATCAAACTTCTTATGTTTTTCCTTCAATTATAATTCTCCTATTATCATATATACTCTCAACAAGATTTATTATATGCGTTTATTATTTTTAAAACCCTAAAAGGTTCATGTAAGTGCTACCGTTGATTTTGGATAGAATCTATTACAACTTCAAACGACCAAAACTTAGTCATAATAAACAAAAAATTAATACAATTTGATTCCATGAACAAGTTCATGGAATTATCTTTCCAACCATAGTTTGTACGACTTCTAACTCTATCGGACGACTCCGTAACAGTCTCTACAAAGTAAGTGCGCATATTTGCACCTTCTGCGTTGTATAGTTATTTTGATCAGCGTTTAATGCGAATTTCAAAAGCTTTTCTAAATGAAAGTTGTTCGTAACATCCTATAATAGTAGACTAGAAAGTTTCAAAATTTTTACTAAAATTTGATAATTTTAATTATTATATGAAACTATAACAATGAATCTGTTCAAATCTGTCTTTATCTTGCAACAATCTTTCTTTTCCTTTGCTTTTGATTTCTTTATTACTATGGTCAACACTCATAACCATAACCTCAAACATAAGTTCTAATGCATATAATCATGCTAATTTAGGGCTTCATCATCTCTAATAATCAAGTCATAAGTTAAACTCATACTCAAGAATTCAATGTGAGTATTCATAATCCCTTTTCCTTTTATGTTTTGGGATGTGACATGTATACGTATTCAGTTCTAAATCTTTCTTTCACGTCATATGATTGAATTAAGTCTTGTGTGTATTCTATGTATTTGTGATAAACTTTTTGGATTAATCTTTCATGTTGTGGTCAATCTTGCTTACTTACTTGCTAGCATATGATCATTAACTTTCTAAAGCCTAAGGTGACGATGATAGCGTTATTGGTTTGACACCTACCCGAACGAGCCGTTGTAGATGACATTTGGGTATCAAAACAGATTTTCTTAGTCTAACCCATTGGTTAGGGACACTTGTCAATAAAGGTTTGATCAATGCATTTGGTTTAGTCATACTTGCTTGAATTCATAATTTGACTCTTGAATCGTGTTTCAAATCTAGTATATGTAACAAAACCTATGTTTAATCACTAACTTTCTAGTTGTACCGCTATTTTATACATGTCGCAGGAAATGCCGCTTGAGATGCCTTCAAGTTTATGACACTTAGGATACTTGTGGACTTAGTTAATAAATCAAACTTTATTTTATGTTATCTTTGTTTGTATAATTTATGGTTTCTTTGTAATACTTATGTAATTTGGTTGATTAAATAAATTATCACTTTAATAGTGTCACGTGTTATAGATAATTTACATGCCCCGACATATTCTGCCGCCTGTTGGGATGTGACACGAAGGCTAATTGGTCCATGCGAGAAATAAGTTGACAAGGCGAAGAAGAAAGCTTAGTTATGTCGTTTATGTAGTGAATCGGGTTTCCATTAAAAGAAGCTGATGATGATAACGGTTCGACCTCTGAAGGAAGTTGTTTTTTAATGTAGTTTACCATGGCCTATTTTAAGAATGCCTTTTTTTTATGTATCTTTTGCTTACCAAACTAGTATGGTCTTTTTTTGAAGGCATGGCATACAGTTAATGCATTTTGTATTTTTGATGTAATGTTTTTGTACAGATTGTAATATATGTTGGGGCCTTAA
Organism: Flaveria sonorensis; assembly: GCA_025506505.1. Taxonomy (NCBI): domain Eukaryota; kingdom Viridiplantae; phylum Streptophyta; class Magnoliopsida; order Asterales; family Asteraceae; genus Flaveria; species Flaveria sonorensis. The sequence continues at coordinate 51,538,433 of CM046432.1, read as the reverse complement.
CTTTTTTAGTTAGATATTATTATTTGAATTTATGTTTAAATCTTACTATCTGTAATTTAACCAATAAGAATAAGTTATCTAACTTCCTCAAAAGCCTTAGTTTCATAAATAAACCACAGACTTCGGCATTTTTTAAGTAATACCAGATATCTGCAAGTTATTATTATCTTTCTTGTTCCTTTTCCTTAAATATTTTCAAATTCCTCATCACTTGTTTCATCATATTCATCGCTTATGTTTTTAGTATCCTCTTCGCTGTCTGAGTCTACCGATGATTTGGCTGTGTTTTCAAACCTACCAAGTGATTTCATAGCAATACGTTCACCGGATATATCTGTACACCATAAGAATATTATTTTTGTATTTTAAAAATTCTTACTTCTTTTCAGATTTTTCTCTATAGTAACTTGTATTTTTCTTTCCATTCTGAACTATCATTTTACTGAAATAATTAAGTAAACTTGTTTAGTCATTGAATATGTTTTACAGTTCTTTATCAAATGTAACGTACAATGAAGTTACATTGACATAATAAAAAATTTATAACCCAATGTCGTTCTAAATCCTAATTTAAAACATACCTTACATTTATCATTACTCTCTAATTTTTTAGCCATTCTAATTATCAACCTAATAACCTACCCTTAAGTTTCACTGATGTAATATGCAATTTCTAAGCTAGTGGACTCATTTATAGAGTCTATACTAACATAAACCATGAATTTATAGTAGAACTCAACTAAGTATTTTATGGCCCAACAACAGAAACCCTAAATTAATCTTATCAACAACTCAATCTCAATTGAAACATGCACCTAAATCACTTGTCTTAAACAACCACCAAAATAAGGTTATTAAAACCACAAAGAATCATTAAAGTTGCTCAAAGAGTATATAGTTGAATACTTTTTTACTAGTAAATGGATAATGAACAATTACTGTTGTTGAGAAATTCCGGTGGTCTTTACATACGTTTACCGTCTCAAAGTACCATATCATGATCGAAGTTGAAGACATCTTCAACTTTCTTGCGACAAGAAAGAAATTTTAAAAAATTGCAGAGGGCTGATGGCGGTGCTTTAAATTTGATAAAGAGTTGGAAGGAAGTAGTTGATTTTAAACCTTAAAACATTTTATTAAGATCTTTGACATATCTACTTTTACAGACGTTAATGCAGTTGATTTGATGTGGAAGGACGATTGTAAGTTTACCATATTGTAGTAAGAATTCAATTTATTACTTTGAGTAAATGTGATGTGCTTCTTTATGTATTTTAGTAGTCTAAGATATGGTTAATGGGTTAACAATTGTGAAGTGGGTTAGCCATATATATATATATATATATATATATATATATATATATATATATATACATGTATATATATATATATATATATACATGTATATATATATATATATATATATATATATATATATATATATATATATATGTATATACATGTATATATATATACATACATATACATATATATATACATGTATATATATGTATATATATGTATACTATATATATGTATACATATATACATGTATACATATATATATATATATACATATATATATATATATATATGTATATATGTATACATATATACACACTACAAGAAAGTGGGTCTATAGCAACGAAAATATGACACCTTATAGCAACGACATGTCGTCGCTATAGCTAATTTTGACCTATAGCGACGACATGTCGTCGCTATAGAGTTCGTTCGTAAAAGTTAGTTGTAATAGACTGATATGTCGTCAGGATAGAGGTCGTCGGCATAAGTTTTTCTATAGGAACGACAAATCGTTCCTATAAGTGTCGTGGTTTCTGATTTTATCGAATAAAAAAAAATAAAAAAATAAAAAAAAATGAGATCCATAGCAACGACATGTCGTCGCTATAGGTGTTTTTTAATTTTTTTTTAAAAAAGGAAGACACCTATAGCGACGACATGTCGTCACTATAGGTGTTTTTTAATTTTTTTTAAAAAAAGGAAAATACTCTATAGCGACAACATGTCGTCGCTATTGATCTCATTTTTTTTTAATTTTTTTATTTTATGCAGAACCTTATTTTTTTAAAAAATTTAACAAACATATAATCAAGAAAAATCCAATGCAAGTTTAACAAACTAATAATTCATACAACTTCAAATATAAGTTTAACAAACAGATAATTCATACAATTAGTTTAAAATTCAACAAAATCTAACAAAAATACAAACGCTAATGACCACCAGGTGGTCGTTGCTGCTGCCAGTAGCGCATCATTTTCATCTGCTCTTGAAGTAATCGTTACATTTCTTGTATTTGTTGTTGTTGTTGTTGTTGGATTTGTTGTTGTTGTTGTATAGTTTCTTGATTTTGTTGTTGTTGTTGTCTAAGTTCTGCAACTTCATCATGCAAATGTTGTGTTGGAGGAGGTTGCGAGCTACAAAAATCAGGGGTGGGATGTCTCACCACGCGACCAACACCTCGTATATGTCCTCTCCTTTGACCTAAGGCACGCTCAATGCATTGAATCTCATCAACAGCAGATGAGTCTCCACCGGTCTCGCTAGAGGATCTCACATACTCCTCTTGAATTCTTTCCTGCATTAAACATATTGAATATTTATCAAACGGGTCATTTTGATCAAAAACACATTTAAACATACTAGAATCACATAAAAGTTAGTTCAAATGGGTCATTTTGACCCAAACACACTTAAACATATTAGAATCAATTAAAAGTTAGTTCAAACGGGTCATTTTCACCCAAACACATTTAAGCATACTAGAATCAATCAAAAGTTAGTTCAAACGGGTCATTTTGACCCAAACACACTTGAACATACTAGAATCACACAAGAGTTAGTTGAAATGGGTCATTTTCACCCAAACACATTTAAGCATACTAGAATCGATCAAAAGCTAGTTCAAACGGGTCATTTTGACCCAAACACACTTAAACATACTAGAATCACACAAGAGTTAGTTCAAATGGGTCATTTTCACCCAAACACATTTAAGCATGCTAGAATCAATCAAAAGCTAGTTCAAACGGGTCATTTTGACCCAAACACACTTAAACATACTAGAATCACACAAGAGTTAGTTCAAATGGGTCATTTTCACCCAAACACATTTAAGCATACTAGAATCGATCAAAAGCTAGTTCAAAAGGGTCATTTTGACCCAAACACACTTAAACATACTAGAATCACACAAGAGTTAGTTCAAACGGGTCATTTTCACCCAAACACATTTAAGCATACTAGAATCGATCAAAAGCTAGTTCAAACGGGTCATTTTGACCCAAACACACTTAAACATACTAGAATCACACAAGAGTTAGTTCAAACGGGTCATTTTCACCCAAACACATTTAAGCATACTAGAATCCATCAAAAGCTAGTTCAAACGGGTCATTTTGACCTAAACACACTTAAACATACTAGAATCACACAAGAGTTAGTTCAAATGGGTCATTTTCACCCAAACACATTTAAGCATACTAGAATCGATCAAAAGCTAGTTCAAACGGGTCATTTTGACCCAAACACACTTCAACATACTAGAATCACACAAGAGTTAGTTCAAACGGGTCATTTTCACCCAAACACATTTAAGCATACTAGAATCAATCAAAAGCTAGTTCAAACGGGTCATTTTGACCCAAACACACTTGAACATACTAGAATCACACAAGAGTTAGTTCAAACGGGTCATTTTCAACCAAACACATTTAAACTTACCCAGTCCGATTCTGCAGTTGCATTCACCCATCCCGTGCCTTCTCTGAAATGCATCTTCTGAAAGAGATCAATCGGTCCACTCCCCTGTGAATAATAAAAATTCTAAGAAATGCATCTTCCGACAGTTAATACTTATTTTTATAATAACAATTATACTTTTACCTCCATATGTCTCTTCTGTGCATATGATTGGCTCCCATGGAAACTCGGATAGCGTTGTTTACCTCTGTTTAATTTGTTTGCCTCAGATCGGCTCCTATAAGCAGGATCTAACAACAACTCATTAATCACCCTAGCCCATGCTTGCGGGTCAGTTCCTTCAGGAGGACAAGTTAACGCTGTTTCCACGTCATCATAACCACCCACATCATCAAAATGAGATTTTAGATCTTGCTTTCGATCTTTATAAGCTCTTTGACACTCGGCATTGATTCCGAGCCTTACGCCTTCCCACTGTTCGGATTCCCTCCATCTAGCAAGGTCAAAATATTCCTACAAAACATGTAATTAGAAAACATGTAATACTTATATAATTAAAATACGATAAAAACACAACATTGTATACTTACAAAAAGTGTGGGATATATGGCTCTCTTAAACTCATCGGGAACAGCTTGCCAACTGGGATAATGGAAAGGAACAACCTTACTAATCTCATTAGAGATTAACCTTATAAAATCGAGCTGTTTTCTCCAACAAACTTATATTGGCCCCCCTTGCTTTCAACTTCGATCGGTAGTGGTTGGCCTTTGTTTTGCTCAAATTTTTTAAATAATTTAATTTTTTTTCCTTTTGATCTTCTTTTTCTCGCGGGTTGTGCTACATTAATATATGCAATTGAAAAGTTAGGAAACATAGATTATGTTCAACATAAATATGTATTTTTTAACTTAACAAATAACTTACAAGACTCGCAACCTGTTGGGATCCTATTTGGATCCCCATGCGGAGGTAGATCCCCGCCATCCCCACCATGTCCTCGAGCAATATATGTTGACATGCTTCAACAAAAATAGACAATAAACATCAACAATATACCTATGCAAAGATAATAAACATTAATAATAAACACATACAAAAATAATTATGTTGTTAATATATAATAATAAACATAAACAATAAACCTAAACAAAATTAATAAACATACTTTCAATCGGAATCATCACTACAATAAAGGGTATCTACTGGATCATCTTCTTCGTCGTTTTCGTTATCATCATTTATATCATCTTCCTCGCAAGAATTGTATTCGTCTTCATCTTCATCTTCTTCATTATCATCAATAAAAATTTCATCATCAATGAATTGTGCACTTGATTCACCAACATCTAAAGTCGACTTCATGGGCAAGTAGCCTAAGTCGACTACCAATTTTCCAAATCTATCTGATTGCGCGTGTTGTATGACATTTGTCTCATTATCAATGAATTGTGCACTTGATTCACCAACTTCAAGCCTGAGTCGACAACCAAGTTATAATCAGATGATTGGGTGTCATGCAATATATCTATCTCGTTAACAACACTCATGGTTGGATGATCCCAAAGTTTTCGATGGTGAACGTCTTCAACAACCCTCCATTTATCGGTGGTTCGAGAAGGATCTTCAAGATAAAACACCTGTTTAGATTGTGTGGCTAAAATGTACTGATCATCATCATACCATGTGTCGTTGACGTCGATAACAGTGACATTGTTTTGCTTGATTAACCTCTTACCAGATGTTTTGAACCATTTGCAACGAAATAGTACAACCGAGTAACCATCTATGTAGTTCAACTCTAAGATCTCCTCTAGCTGACCATAAAATGGAGTATCATCTTCTCCTATTGAAACAACACCACTGTTTTGAGTAGTGTGTCGAACATCACGACTATGAACCACAAATCTAACACCATTGACTATGCAAGCAGTGTAAGAATATGCGTTTAAAGGACCATGTGCTAATGCCTTTAATTCTTTGATACCTTCTTGAGACAAAGAAGAAGAAGATGAAGATGATGATGTATTAGCTTTATACTTTAACCATGAAGAAAATTATGTTTTCATACTTCGTCCAGGAAATTTAGATACAAATTCCGATTTGTAGTCACTAATTTCATTGCAATTGTTTAGAACAAACCAGTGTAATGATTTGTAGTCATCTTCACATAGCGTAATGATTTTCTTTTTAGACATTGGTCGACATTGTGATGAAAACACATGAAATTGTCTCTTTGGGATGCCAGAATCTGTATTTCTATCGGGTCGGTTGAATTTGGTTTGCATACCTTCAAGATACATAGAGCAGAATGCCAATGCCTCATCTGCAACATAACCTTATGCTATTGAGCCTTCAGGTCTAGCTTTGTTTCTAACATATGCTTTGAGCTTTTTCATGTATCTTTCAAAAGGATACATCCATCTCATATAAACGGGACCACCAAGAATAGCTTCTTCAGGTAAATGAAGAACTAAATGAACCATTATATCAAAAAATGCTGGAGGATATATCAATTCCAAATTGCACGATATCTTTACCACTTCCTTATTTATTTTATACATGTCACTCACATTTACTGATCTTGCACATATTTTCTGAAAAAATGTACAAAGGTCAATGATTGTTGTGGACACATTTTTTGGGAGACCAACTTTCACCCCGATCGGTAGCAATCGTTGCATTAGGATGTGATAATCATGAGACTTTAACCCGATTATGTTTGAATAATTAGAAAGCACTTTATTTTTAAAGTTTGAACCAAAACCATCAGGTAGTCTCACTCCTTTAACTAATTGACAAAAACGTTCACGATCACCGGGTGTGAAAGAATAAGGAGCATGTGGTTGGTAGACCTTGTTGTTTTTCTTTACTAGCCATAAATCAGGTCGAATACCCATATTTTGCAAATCTTGTCTTGCTTTGTGCGTGTCTTTTGATTTTTCATTCATTAGCAAAGTACCCAGCAAGCTCTCACAAATATTTTTCTCTACATGCATGACATCAAGATTGTGTTTTAAAATGAGTGAAGACCAATATTCCAG